>BGNK01000954.1:0-77500 GCA_003297005.1 Symbiodinium sp. clade A Y106 | reverse complement strand
CAGCTAAGTGTCAAGCGCGCTGCTCGACGAAGACTTCCAAACAGCTGGTGGGACATGGCAGTGCATATGCAGTGCATGCTACTGGTAGCTGCTAGCTGCGATGAACCGCTTACATTAACCTTTGTAAACCCGTCATTCGGGACTTTGCCATGTCGGTTCGGCTGACTTGTGCACGCCGACGGCCATCTTTGGCTACGTCGGGAGTGGTCCTTTTGCCGGGAGGACCAGACCCAGGAGCCCGTGCCTCAGTGCTACTTCTCAAGTCCGCAACTTTGCTTGTAGCACACACACCGCTTGCGCTGGGGTACGGAGGTGTGTCATCGGCACACCGTGTAGAGGCTGAAACATTCTGGCTGACATAGGAGCTCAAGGACTGCGGGCTGCAGCCATCCTCGGCGGTAGCAAAGCATGAAACGTGCGTGACATCAGATAACAATGCTGCAATGCTGGACATTGGACATGGAGCTCTGTGAGTGTATGCCTATGCCCTTCGTGAACCCTCACGAGCATCTCACTAGGGCACCGTCTGTGGCCGTGGGAGGATCCCTCCGACTTGGCACGTACTGCAACGTCCTCACCAGCGACTCCTGGCAGGCGCGGTGCTTCCGTATTGGGGTGCCAGACCATGCCTCATAGCACCTACATGCAGTCCTAGAGTCGAGCGTACCACGTCGTGGCGAGAGACGATCGCAGGGAGTTTGATGCTCACGCGCGCGTGCGTGCACTAGCGCGGTCATGCTGAGAGTTGCCGCTCCTTCTCTTCGGCGAAGCGAAGTCCGCTGATGATGCAAGCAGAGATGAATTCGTAGAAGGCTACCCAAGCCTGGCAGACTTGTCGCGTGCTGCATTTACAGCTTGGAAACAGTGTGTATGGGAGGAAACGGGAAAGGCGGCTCACGAATCAACATCCCACATCAAGAACGGCCTAGTCCCAAACGCTTCTGCTCGCTCCAAAATCTACAGCGCTAGGGCTTCAGGTGAGGTCTGCCGGTAATGCCATCCTGTTATGCTTGAGGATTGGATGCACAAGCACGTGTTGGATGCGGCAAGACATGAGACTGAGTGAAGCACAGCCCAACATTAACGTCTGGTACGGTTCTGAAGAACATTGTCACCATCCAGCCAACCCCGTGTCGTTGCGAGACGGGCGATGCGACATCAAACCCGCCATTGTGGAATCTTCAGGGGTCTCAGTTGCCCTGTGGCGTGGCCTATGACAGGTTGCATCACTGGTCTCGAACATCAAGCTGGCCTTAGGGGGGGTTGCAGCTGACCGCTTTGCTTTGGGGGGCTGCAGCCAATCATATCATCGTATCTGCGTATCTGCATGCCGGCTGCCGGCTGCTTTCATGTGGAATCAGGGGCCGCCTGGATTGACAGGACGACTTTTTCAAACAGCCCGACAATGAGAATCCGGCCTAAGCCTGGCCCGGCTGTTGACACAGTCTCGGACTATGAGGCTCCACGGCTCCACAAGGTGACAAGCAATCTCATGTTCGTCTTGACTCGTTTTCGACTCTTCTAAATCAAAGTATCTAAGTTTCATTCGTTTTCCCAAAAGTCGCGTGCAGCGACACGACATCCCCCGATCTCCCCGACCCAGCAACAAATCCCCCCATGCGTTGTGGACAAGCTGTCGGTCATGTCGGCAAGCAGAGAAGTCACCCTGGTCCCCGGTTGCGATGAAATCTCTTTTCCATGCATTTGATTGGTTGATTGATTGGCTGCCTGTGGGTGCGAAGACCCTTGCACAGGTCAACACAACACGTCAGGACTCAAACGGTGTCTCGGATTCTCACGAGGGGCCGCCTGCTTGACGTCTTCAGTCAAAGACGTGCCCAGTCCATCCTGCCAAAAACTGCAAGCACGGGATGTTATGAGCAGCGACTAGTCGCGGCGCGGCGCTCGTCGACTCGTCGCGCTCCTGCAAGGTCAGAACCAGGGCTTGGCCGCCGTATTCGAAGAACTCCTGCAGAGGACCGCAGAGCGTAGAAGCTCTTGGGGCTCTTGACGACGATTTGGCAAAGTTGTGCTTTTTCCTCTTTCATGTTGTAGTTGATGTGACGCATTCCCAATGCATTCAACTCCTTCGTGCAGGCGACGCGTGCAACAGCTGCAAGGCTTCATAGGAAAGGGCTGCTGCCGAGGTTCAGCGACGAGCCTCGCGATATTGTGCAGTCCAGCCACAGCACTTCCCACCGCCTCGACAACCTCACACAGCACGACTGTGCTGTAAGTCTGTCTTGATCTGGTATATCCTGCTGCACCTTGGCGAAAAGGTTGCGCAGCGCCGGGGAGTTCTCGAAACCATCTTCAACCTCCGAAGTTATCAATTCGGGCTCGATACGAGCAAAAAGTTGACCGCCCCGACTGGCAGGACAAAGCAGACAAGGCCTCCTCATGACTGCAGCTCCAGTCGCGATAACGATTGCGCACGCTGACTGGGAAGAGCGACTTGGTTACTGGGGCAATCTTGAACAAGTGCTTGTACATTACCTCGCCGATGTTCGCAACTCCGAGTTCCTGTCGAAAGAAGAACATCGCTGTCCTGCTTTCTTTACGTGAGCCGTCCGCCTTCACCACCATCCAGCTCTGCTGCACAGTGCTGATGGTTCTGCTCGAAGGCACCATGCCCGGTTGCTGAGCCTCAGCTAAAGCATTCACAGCAACTGACGGGCGAAGAAGAACATCCCCAAGACTTTCGGTGAGTCCCTGCCGTCGTGCCGCAAAGTTGCTGTCTCCCACTTCCTGGATGGAGGCTTGAACTCCTTTGCGGCAGCTTTGCCTCGGTCACTGACATCAGAAGCCTACCATCACACTAAAAGCCACTAAAAGCCGGCCCCGCCTGCTTCGCCTGCTTGGGGCCGAGGGAGCAGCGTCTTCGAGCCATCCGGCAGACTCGGCGGGATGAGCGAGCTGCGGAGCGCTCTTTCGCTCTCTCTCTCAAAGCTTCGCGCCGAGCAGCGGCGCCTTCGCCTGGAGCTCGCCGGCCTCCCGCATGCCACGGGCGACCGCCGAGGAGACAAAGTCCTTATAACAGGCTATCGGCTATCACTCTTCGTTACATTCTCATACAGTACCTATCGGACTCTGATTCCGCCACTTCCACTGACAGCGAAGAATCCGCTCTCCGTCTCCACTTGGGAGGATGCTCAAGTACAGTATCATATGTCTCTCGTTTGGACACACATCCGAGCGCATCCGAGCGTCAAAGACCATGATCCAAGCTTGATCTGCTTCCGGCGTTAGGAGGCCTTGCAAGCAGATGGATCAGGTCAAGGCCGCTTAAAAGCCAAGCCAGGCCAAGCCGCTACATCCTCTGAAAGCAAGAAGGAGAGCTTGGCCGAAAGCCTTCAAGGACTCCTCGGGTCTGGGGGGCAGCTGCGAAGTGCCGTAGCGAAGCCGTCCCGTCCCCGGCCGTGTCCTCCTTTGCACCATAGTGGGCATGGCGAAGCCCAAGAGCCGTCAGTTCCAGCACCACCTTTCCTGAGCGTGAGAGCGTCCCAGACACGTCGATGGCCCAGTGGCCCGGCAACAGCGTGTCGCTCCTGGGTTCTGAAGTCTCATCACGGCAGCACCCACGGCAGAGACCATCTGTCGATAGGAAGCACGAGCTGATGTGCCGCATCTCACCGTTCCAAAACACAAAGGCCTTCGAGAAGAGCTCACGCAAGGCTATGGAATTCTCGAAATTGTGGTCGGCCTTTCAGGAAATTTTCTCGCAGCCTGCAAGGACCGGGACGGTCCGAGCCTCCTCGATCGGACTGGTCCAGTCCCTGTAGCGGTTGCGCACAGCCATCGGAAACAATGCCTTCGAGGATGGGTTCAAGATATACCTGAACTCAGACAGACAGCATCTTTTGTCGAGGCATGGAGGAAACTTGCATGTCTCGCGACTGCTTGACAGTCTCGGCAATCTCGCGACCACAACAATTGGAACCCCATCCTAACGGATCTTGTCAACATGTCTCCTAGACTCAGACAGGACACAGATTCTTGTAAACAGCCTCCGCAATCGTGCCGATGCTGGGGCGCATTTCATGCCAGCTTCGCTGAGCGACCTTTGCATCTCAAGCATCTAACCGCCATCTAACCTCCATGTTGCGAGCTTGTGCCAGCATTTCCACTTTTTTGCAGCCCAGGCGCATCAATGACTTCTTTGGAGAGGCCCAATGTACTCGTTGGCAATGGCGTGACCTTATTCACTTCCAACAACACATCGGCACACACACACACACACACTTGGGCTCATGAGCCAGGTGCAGTAAATGCCTCCGTGAAGTGAGTGGCAATTGCTGTTCAAACTCTTACTGACGAAGGGCTTCAACGGTGCTGGGCTTCGTCGGCTCCTGACTGAGGAGATCGTCAGACCATGTCATAACAGTGAGGCGAATCGCGACACAAAGGCAGCTGGCCTTGCCCAGTCCAAGCTCGGTGCTTCGAAGAGCCCCCAGCAGCGGCGGGCCTTCTTTTGACCGAAGACCTGGGAAATCACAACACCGGTCTCGCCAGACAAAGGGACATCCAAGGGGCCAAGTGGGCCAAGCCCGAGACGTTTTTTGATCTTGAGCATATGTCCCGGCAAGAAGCCCATTGCCTGCAGGTGCTCATCCTGATGCACAGAGCCGCTACAATTCCAGCAGACGTCTCGAAGAAAATGCAAAAGAGCAGGAGTCTCCTGAATCTCAAGCAGGGTCTCCATGTCGTCAAAGCCATCTCTGAACAAGGTATCGATGTATTGGGGCAGACCTCTCCAATCTCTCCAAGCATCGGCCAACAAACAGACGTAATCTGCAAAGATGGCATCGGCACAGCGGATCTCTGCGGCCAAGCCGGCCTATCTCGTGCATGAAAATGGCAACCTGTCCCAAACAAGTCGATTGGACAAGAGCGCTTGCACACACAACGCATCGCCCCAACTGGCCAAGGGACGGGATTGCGTTCCTTGCCGCCCTTGCTGAGAGACCTGCTGCTTGCGACCTGCCAGGAGGGGTAAAGCCACGCGAATGCCCCTTGGGCCCTTAAGAGGCGGGAAAACCACGCTGGGACCTGCGCCACCTTCGCCTGCCCCTCTCGACGGCCACGAGCTGTGAGGCTTGGGGTGGCAACCGGTCGTTGATTCGAAGTCGTGCGGCCGATCGGCCCTGTGCAGCAGATCACAGCGTGTGCGAGCGTCTGGACTTCGGCACGTCTCCGCATCCGCCTGCTGTCGGCCGCGTGCCACGCACCGCGGCCTCTGGCCTCCGAGCACCTCAAAAAGCAAGATGCCGGATATTTCTCCAGCTTCAGAGCAAAGACAGATAAGCAAAGACGCCGGAAGACAGAGAGAGAGAGAGAGAGAAAGAGAAAGATGACGGACGAGGGTAGAGTCGAGGAGAGCAGAGAGATCAGGGCCCGGACGGTTCGGAAGCATGGCAGATTGAGTCGCCCCGCACAGGTGACAAGCTGATGGACCCACAAGCGGCGAAATGCTATAAAGGCAAGTTTAGCTGCACCAAGTGATTTTAGGTGTCCGACAGTGAGAATCACAAGCCCTCATTGGACTCATGTCGATTGCTGACAGTTGCGCCTCCATGGCCCCTTGCTGACTGACTGCGCTCCGGCCTCCGGGGAGCCCCAGAACATGGTCCACACTACATACAAGCTAGCATATGCTCCTGTCCTTCGACTGTCCAAGTCCGTGCTCCCTCCCAATCCTCTGCACTCCATGTCCAGCGATTGCCTGATCACGGCGGAGTTCGGGGTTCACATCAAGTCCAGTAAGAAAGCATGATCAGGACTGAAACAGGATCCTTGGGAGCGGCATTGACAAGTAGCCTAAGTAGCCACCATCTCCATGATGTCAATGCAGAACACGAGACACTCAGACCAGGCAAGGGCCACCCGCAATACCTCGCGCATCTTCACCACAACCACAACCACAACGACAACAACGACGACAACAACAACAACGCCAACGACAACGACAAGAACAAGAAGAACGACGACGATCACAACAACAGCAACGGCAACAGCAACCACAACAGCAACGGCAACAGCAAAAAAACACAATCACAACAACAAGAGCCAGAGCCAGAACCCCAAACCACAACCACAATCCAAGCACCGCAGCCCAATTCGCAACCACAATACACAAAAAACAGAACGTCATCATTGGGGCCATCATCATCATCATGATCATCACCATCCTCATGAACATACTCATCGTCATCGGCTGACAACAACGAGACCACAGCTTCACAAAGAACTCCAGTGCACACGTTCGCACTTCCGAGTCGACAGTCCGGCAACTCGCAGCCGCCATGGCTACGACGCAGCCGGCCCTGCTGGGCCGGGGCCACAAACAGCCTTTTTTCTTCGTTTATTCGTCCGCGGTAAGGTTCGGAATGCTCGTCAGGGCTCCACTCATCACGCATCACCTACCACAGCCGCGTCCTCACAACGAAGCCAAGACAAGTCTGAGCTCGCTAGGAAGTCGTTGTGCCTCACCTCCGATCTTGGAATACAAGTCTACCGCGTCTTGCGCTGTCTATGACTATCAGTGACTATCACATACACTTAAACTTAAGACTTAAGCATTCAGAAACTTGCGCAAGCATGACACGAAGGTGAGCGATTTCCATCGGTTGCCAGTTCTGGCAACTTCATCGCTGTGCCAGAAGGCGGCTGCCAATCACAACCCTCTGCCTGTTCGTTGTTGCAGCCAGCCCCCCCAGATGCACACATCAAGACCAGAAGGAAGTCTGCCGACTGCTTGCTGTACATGCTCATCACCTCGCTCACCCGTTCAGATGTGTGGTTGATGCATGCAAATCGGGCTGCGAAGCAGGGATGCATGAGAAACTAAGGTTCACCTGTCGAACATAAACGAGGACATCGCCTGCTGCATTTCATGCAACTGGAAGATGTCGTTGTCTGCAATACAGCCATGTGACTGCGGGACGGTGCTACAGCCTGCACTCAGAATTAGGCCCAATGCGTCTTGCTTAATTAACCACTTCGCACATGAGCTGTAACATTACGATCACCGCGCTTTCAGAGCGAAAATGTATGTCTGTGTTTGATGCGCCCTGGCAACGGGCCATCGCTATACCACATCCAAGATGACAAAGACTGGAAACTGTCGCGCAGAGGGACTCTGGCTGCCCTACCCGTCATGGGCGGAGATCACTAATGGGAAAGCCGGAAGGCTGCACCTCCTGCTCCCCAACGCAACCCGCAAATCCAAGAAAACTTGCGACGCTCGCATACGCACACACCATCTCCCGAAGCACACAGCATCTGCGAAACATTGCAGGTGCTGTCTCTGTCAGCTATGCCGTCTAAACAGGACCAAATCGGGAGATGGGAGGACATTCAAACCTGTGTTCATTAAAAGACCTCGAGGGGGTCTGGCACTTGAGATGCGGCCGAATTGCTGGGGCCGCCTTCACAAAAGCTGAGAGCTTGTCACGAGTGAGACAGGCGCTTGCTTCGCTCGGCTTCGCTTTTCGCTTGCGGCTTCGCGCGAGATAGACCTTTAAACCTGTAGGAGGACATCGGCGATTTATGAGAATTCAACTCGTAAAGGCGTGGTCTACCTCGCGCACAGAGCGTGACTTTACATTGTCATCTGACCTTAAGCTGCAAGGCAGCAACAGGCTGTTGATGATAAATTGAGGAAAGGCTGTACAGAGGGAGGTCTCACGTCCTTCCAATCCTCATGCCACCGCCTATACGGTGGGAACCTGTGGGCGGTGTGGAACTCACGCCTCTTGTCGCCTGTCTGCCGTCTCCTCACGATGTGGATGCAAGAGAATCTAGCATCAGACATTGACGAGCCACGGAAACGTAATTACTCCCCGTAGTGTCCTGATCAGGGACGATGTTCTCGTCGTTTTTCACATGCATCTCCACGAAGGCATCAAAGGCAATGGAGCAAGAGAGGAAGGCGTGCGTAGCCTGCATTCGTGATGCGCCATGGGTCCGCAAAGCTTTGCTTCGGTTCAATGTCTTCAGGGCACCTCCAGTACCCCTTGCGTCGCGGTCCCCGCGAAGCTTCCAATGCCAATGGCAACGCTGCTGAGCGCCTAACCCGGCACACACAGCGATGCGGCACCGCCTTACCCCGCGCCTCACCGCGGAGTCTGAGTTCCCTGCCTCGAAGCTGCTCTGAAAGGCTTCGGAGATGCCCCAGCTGTTGCGCTCCAGTGCGCTTCGAGCCCTGGCGCGGCCACGGGGGGGGGCATCGGAGAACGTTTGCGGTAACGCGCAAAGACCGAGGCAGCCGAGGCACGTGAGCAAAGGCATCTGTAAGGTTTCGTCTTCCAGGATTGTGGGCAACACATCTTCGGAGATGATATGATCCTCAGCCGGCTTTCAGGCTGTCAGTTCCAATCTCCGGGTGCTCCGCTGTATCTGAGCCACGTTGTCCAAATCGAAAAACTCCCACTTTACGCCTGGGCATAGGAGAGAGTGACAGAGCGCAGTCAGCAAAGCGCTGGCTTCCCCGACTTCCCGGCCCCACCCTGACCTTTGTCTTCTTCGGCGGCAGAATCCTCCCTGAGAAGCTCGGAGTCCTCAGGAGGCGCCCAGATCCCGGAGGAGGGGAGCCCTTGGAGCCCCGCCTCATCGCTGAAGCTCGTGCCACGATCTGGCTCCTGGATGTCCGAGCCCTGTTGCGGGACTTGAGTCTAAGCTACGAGTGCACAACGAGTCTACCTTCTGACATTCGCAAACTCGGGTCGAAGGCTCGCGGCACCTCGCTGCTGTCTGTTTCGGCTTCCCATACGGAATGTCTGCCTGAGACCAGTCAAAAACAGTTGGGGAATGGCGGGCCTTTGACGCCGTCCCACATTGCCACAATTTACTAAACTTTGACCCCGCGCCAAACCAGCGGAGCCTTCTTCACCTTCAACTTTTGGATGATGCTGCGAGTTGATATCCGAAAAAAATGTAAGCTCGTTCCTCGGGCAGTGCGATAGCGTAGGGTCTGGCAAGGGCATCGAAGCTGGCCGCTGCTTGGTTCATGCGAGGCTCTCGAAGTCCAACTTCGACACCTGCAAGACTTTTACGGGCTCTGCAAGATGTGGTGGTCGGTCCCCTACTGGCACGACTTCAACGGCTATTCAGCAGCGATGTGAAAATTGCATGAGTGATGCACAGAACACCTCACAGTATCCGATGCGAAGGACGCATGGGGAGACAGATCGATGATTGAAAATCGCCATGCCGTCGAGTCCATCGAGCCTTGTCACAGTCGGCGAGTCCCGCCTGGTTGCAGGGTTCCTGCCAGAATCTAGGAACAAACCAAATGTCTAAGTCTATGAATCTGTGGAATTTGATGCCCCCGTGTGGGGCTTCGCCTTCGGGTTCTGAACAACTTGTTTCTCACAGGGTTACGAGGTCGGAGACCATGGGAAGCAAGCCTCGAATTCTTTTTTTGGGCCTTAGCACCACGCAGTGACAAGCGCTTCTGTGCACAGCTTGCCCTTAGTACATATGACAGCTGTTTATGCTGAGCATGGCTACGTTGCCACTGGCTTCAAACTCAGTTCTGAAGCCCATCAGCTGCAATGCAACTCAAGTAAGTCTTCAAGCACAAGCTCCACTTATGCAATCTATACATAAAGAGAGGGTCAGGACCATCAACACCCCTCCTTGGCGTGGGCGTTAGATCACAGCCATCTACATAGGCCTTTCCGTGACCTCTCTTTGCCCAGGGATGCACTTAGCACAAACCTCCTTCTGGATGAACTTCGTTGATCTATTCAGTGTGCTGAAATTCCTTGTAGCATGAACGCACGTACCAGAGGGATTAACGAAGACGATCTTCGGCATCTCCTTCAGCATCTCGACCTGTGTGCCAACCGAACAGGTTCGGTAGGCTCTATCCTCAGCTGACACCTGCCCTGCAGCTGGGAAGTAGGTGTGTTGCGCTCTCCTCCTTCGGTAATATCTTCGTACGTAGGTGGGGGAGGAGGCGGAGGAGAACGTTGCCTTCTTCTCTCAGCTCTTCGATTCTTCAAGAACTCCTCATCAGCCGCACATGCGCGAAAAGGATTCGGAGGAGGATCTGGTGGTTCCCGTCCTCCTAGAACTGTACTTGGCCTTGAGGAAGCTGAACCGGAGCTTTCAGCTAAGATCCCAGAAACATCAACACCAGTTGCCTCTGCCAGCTGAATCATTCGATCTTTCTCTTGATCCTGTAGCTGAGCCGGGTTGCGCCTCAACAAGGCGTTCAACTCTCTCATCTCCCTTTTTGATAGTCTTGAGTTTTCCTGAAGAGTCCTCAAACGCACACCCTCGCCACGATTGCGCCAGCATACACGTCCGAATTCCCAGACAGCTATGAAACAGATTCCCAGCATCAGCACCACCCCATACAGCTCCAGTGAAGAATCCACGGCTAGGGCAGTTTGGACTTCCGGGTTGGTCACTTCACCATTAGCCTTCGCTAAGTTCAAAAGTATCACCACTAGTCCCAAACAACAACCCAAGCCCTCAGGATTTGTGTGTGGCCAGGTGGGTGCTATCTGCTGTTGCTGTGGCTCTGCTTGCTGTGGCTGTGCTTGCTGTGACTCTGCTTGCTGTGGCTCTGCTTGCTGTGGTTCTGCTTGCTGCGGCTCAGCTTGTGCTTGAACTCGCCGTAGACGAACTTGATCTCCTTGCACTGCCTCCGCTGTCAGTCCCCAGAACTCCATCAGCATGTTCATCCTTTGTGAAGCCAACAGCTTGGTCAACCCATCGGCTAACTGTTGATCTCCAGGACAATAGACCACATCCACCCAACCTTGTTCAACCTTCTGACGTAGTGCTCGATGACGGACCTTCAAGTGGCGAGTTTTCCAACTGCCTCCTTCAGAAGTTGCCAGGGTTATTGCAGCGGCGTTGTCCACGTAGATCACCCTTTGGTTTGGCACCTCGCCCATATCTGTAAGGAGTGCATCAATCGACTCCATCTGTTGACATCCATGGTGAGCTGCTACCAGCTCTGTCTCCGCTGAGCTGGTGGTTACTAGTTGTTGCCGAGAGCTCCTCCAAACTAACCGCTCCACCATGACTTCGACCTCCATCCGGAGCATAGGACGAATCCGTGTAAGTCACCAACGTTGGCGTACCTCCTGTCCAAAACCTCAGTTTCCAGGAGCTTGTGTAGTTCAGGTAGGCCAAGCAAGGTCTTCCTGGCTATCGAAGCAACTCGAACGGGATCCTTTGTTGTCAAACTCGCCATGATGCTCACAACATACGCCAAGTCTGGTCGGCACCGTTGCGCCATCCACGACAACTCTCCGGTCAGGGATTGCGCGAGCTTTACATCCTCCGACGTAAAGGACCTTGGTAGCATCTCCGAGGATAGAGAAAGGTGTTCCTTGGTAGCTTGCAAGAGGGACCTCTCCTCCGTCTTCACATTACGATGTCGTAGGACTTCCTGAAGGTACCCCTCCTGGTCCAGTGTATAACCAGCAAACTTCTCGTTCTCGTCCAGAAACTCACGAATCTCCATACCAAGAAATCTCGCCGAAGTGGTAGAAGATGCAAATTGGCAGGGTGTGGTTTCCCATGTATCTGCTAGCCATTTGTACACGTCCTGGCACGCTTCTTTAGGAGCAGCAATGAGGAAATCATCCACATACACGATTGTAAGCCCCACCACTTCTCCTTGAGCATTCCTCACCTGCCACACCTCTGGGTCTGCAACTCCTTGATGAAAGGTGAGGCCTCCCGGAGTCTTCGCCTGCTTCATGATCCCAGTTCTATAAGTGCTCCACCATCTTGGACTGCTACGGAACCCATACAACGCCATATGCACTGACCAAACTTCTCCTGGTTGCGCTAGTCCTGCTCTGACCAGCACCGGCGGAGGTCTCAACGCCAGTAGCGTGCCCTTTGGTACAGGCGCCCGTAAAAAGGCGCTAACCACGTCGCCCGTGCAGATGGCCCATTGGTTTTTGGCGGCCGGGGCAACTCCCAGCCTCACGGCTTCCGCAGCCGCTCCACCTGAGTAGTTCACTTCCGCTGGAAATTTCCACATCCCACAATGCGAGCCTTGCATCGGTACTTGGTACCCTCCTTGCTTGGCGTGTTGACTGTAAATACCGCCTTGCCCGGCACCACCTGTACCCCAGGTAGGTTCAGGTAGTCCTTGGCAGCTTGTCCCACCAAACGCTTGATAGCACCTATATCTTCCAAAGTGCTCATCTCAGCCTTCAGTTCATAGTTCACCACCCAAGGTAAATGCGACGCCTCCCTGTGTTCCTCAACAACCGCTCGCCTCAACAAGCATCTTGATCAGGAAGTTGGAAGCCCAGGTCATTCAGAGTCTGAGCTTCTTCTGGCTTAAGCTTCTTCCATTTTCCCACGGTATGTGCTGCGAGAAGAAGTCTTGAACCTTCACTCGGTTGAACGGCGCAATGGAGTCGATAGGGCTTCACCTTAACATCCTTGGTAAGCTCATGCAACTGCACCGTACCTCTCGACCGTTGAAGTCCATGGCCTTATAGTTACCGAAGAAAGGATCACCGGTTGTAGTTCCTCCCATACTGCAGCATCCGTGGTCACGTCCAAGGGGATCACCAAGTTATAGGTCTTGTGGTCATTGAAGGAGTCCCGGTGGATGGGCATATAGGTGTCACGAACAATCGTCACTGATGAAAACAGCTCCTCAGGAAACGCCAGGCCCACAAGCTCACATATCTTCTTTGTTAGCAGTTGGTTGTCTTTGGTTGCGTTGGTAACACCAACCCCACCACCATGTTGAAAAGCTCCAACTGTTACATACGCGCATTCAGGCTGGTTTTCCTGCTCTTGTAGTTGAGGTCTGCTATCACCATTGATCTTGTCCTGGTTCAAGATGCCCACGATCTCCTCCTTCAACTTCCGTCTCGCCTCCTTCACCTCCTTGGTAGAGGGAGCTCGAATTTTCAAACCATCTTATCAACCGAAGTCTTTCCCCTTGACCTCCTCCTGGGTGGTGGTTCCACATTCAACACGGGCTCCTTGTCAATCGTTCCCGGATCCACCAAGCGTGCTCTCACATGGGTTGACACCGTGAACCGGTTGGACTCGTCCTCAAGTATCGCTGAGCCCTGATTCACATCCCACACTGGGCCCACGTAGGTTCCCTTAACCCAACGAGGTAGTCGATCAAGCTTTCCGCCCTGGCCGTAGTACTTCTTCTTGATAGCCACCTTGGTGCCATAGAGACTCCTCTTTGACGATGAGCCGCCGTTGCCATAGCTGTCGCCCAGTGTTGTGGCCCCAATCCTGAAGATCGTAGCAGGGACCGTGCACGGCCCTTGAGAAACCGGACTGCCCTTTCTGCTGTTCCATTCGACTGGGGCGCCTGTCCCTCCGTACGTGTAAGCAGGATGTTATTGTCGAGGGTCCATTGGCGAAGAGCCTCTGACCGCAGTTCATGAGCTCGATCTGCATGTATCCGAACTGTAGGGAGATTTCCATCCGAAGTTGTAGCACCACTTCTTGTATAGCTTTAAGAACATGCTTTCCACTCTTCCCTTTGAGGGGTTCGAAGCAGCACAAGAAGCCGGTCGGCACCTCGGCGTTCCCCTCCTCATCCTCGGCAGCCTTAGCATCCTTTTCTTGCTCAAGGGAAGCGAAGTCATCGTCGTCCCACAAACCATTCGTGCCACCAGCCTTCTTTAGGATTGGGTCTTCCGAAGCCTCCGCTTCGGATGAACCATGGGCGTCTTTACTTGGCATCCTCAACGGACCTCCCACATCCACACTCAGTGCGTAACAGCTCTTCTGACGCACCCTTCGGTGTGGCCTGCCAGTTCCAAGCATCACAACACATTGTTCACAATCCCGACGATATGGAACATGATCTCGCTGGATGTGAAGTTTCCACCCCTGTTCCCTGGATGACTTCCGAAGTTCACACTCACCTTCTGACTCACATCCCTCAGCTCCATCTCCCAGCCCCTTTGCTCGAATGCCTTCATGTATTACACGACGAAGGCCTGGACACCATCGTCGGACCGGAAAATCTGGATCTCGAGGAGGTCGTAGATGGTCGGGTCGCTCGTCCTTACCGAGGAGCTCTCTCGGGGTGTCCGAATGCCCCTTGTTCAAACTCAAAACTCCTGACTCCAATCTCATTCACAACCCCCTGGAACTTCTTAACCATTTCTAGGTTCCAAAAGGAGATAACAAAGGGGCTCCGAAGGTCAACGCCGGCTCGGCGCCTTCCGGGGCGGTGTAGCTAACGAGGTACAGTGGTCTTGGTCAGCATCTCTATATCCTTGAGGTAGCGGGGGGATAGATGATCACTAGGATCCCTGTTCTCGGAACTCATGAACCCCTTCGTAGGTAGGGCCGCAATCACCGCCTTCACCTTAGAGTTCATCGCACCCCACAATAGTGCTTTGTATAGCTCTCCTTGAAGATTCCAACCTGGAGACAGCATCACGTCGATGTTGAGGACCACCACTTCTCCCTGATGGCCTGATGAAGTAGAGCCCGCCAAGGTTTGCACCGCGTCTACTTGTGCAGTCGCTTCCGCATTCTCCTTGGTAGAGGCAGAAGCTTCAGGTAATCCCAGCCTGCAGCGGGTGTCGGGTCAATCGCTGGGGCTGTCACCGTCCTCACCTCGTTCGGGATGTTTGCAAAGACGGGGGAGGTGAACAGAGCCTGCAAACCATCGGCCGATTGGCCCTGTTCCGAGTACCTGGCAAGAAGTACTCTCCAGTCTGCTTTGCGATCCTCTATCATTCGAATCGCAGTCAACTGGTCCTGCAACTCCTGCGTCTTTTCCTTGAGCTCCGCAACCTTTTTCATCTCCAGCTCGGGGATGATAGCTGCTGCCTGGCCTGCGTCCGTGATCTCCGGGCACCCTGCTCTCACCCTTGTCTTGATACGTCCATGCTTAGGGTGATGGATCACCTTCCCGAACGGCACAATCGACTGAACATCCTTGGCCTTGTCGGGGTCCACCACGATGCTCCCGCTTGCCGTCTGGTTCAACAAGCGCTTTTCATCGCCGGCGAGGATCACATACACCTGCTGGCTCTCCTTGCACTCCGTTTCGTCCTTCGCCGGTCTCAGGATGTGGGTTGAACCTGAATCCAACAAGGTGCCCTGCTGGTCCTTTGCGCCGTCGCCCGAGACCTTCATCACCTTCATTCGCAGGTTGTCAAGTTGCTTCTGAATCTCTGCATACGAGGCGTGTTGAGGATGTAGTTGAGCTTATAGTATCGGCCACCACCATCGCCTTCAACCTTAGCTCATCCAACTGCTTCTGAATCGACTCATAGGAGGGAACCGTTGAAGATCCAGAAGAAGTAGATGGGTTATTTGCCATCATGGTTTTCAGCATCTTTGAAGCATCCGCCAACATCTGCTTTAGCTCCCCCGGTCTCTCTTCCTCTGGTGGTACCCTGGCCTGAGAAGAGGGTGGCGATGTGCTCGGTGACGGTTCCGCTGCTGGTTGCGACGATGGACTCAAAGGAGCAGTCGTTACCTCCGGAGTCGCCGCTGCCATAGCCCTTGTTGCTGGTGCTGTAGTCGAAGAGGTTGATTGTGGTTGATCAGGTCTCGGTTTCTGAAACTTGGTTCCTGCTCCCTTTTCCTTCACCGGACAATCCCTCTTCACATGGCCAGTGCTCGAGCAGATAAGACAGCGACCTGCTTTCGGAGTAGCTCCCCATTCATGCCCAAACTGACAATCAACTCCTCTTCGGCAACCACTTTCTGTTTTGGCAAACCACTTGCACAGCTTATCCTTAGTTGGGGATGCCTTCGGCTTTGCCACCGGAGCGGTAGTCGAGGAAGGTGCCACAGGAGACTGCTCAGCTGTAGTCGTTGCACTCTTTATCCTTGGGGCAGTTCGATTGCCTGTTGTGGAAGTAGATGCAGTGCTCAGCAGCTCCATCTCGGCTTGCAGGTGCTTATGGTAGCCCAAGGTAGTTTCCTCAGTTGGGTTGCTGTCTAGCTGTAGCTTTTGTCGCACCATCGAGGTCCGCAACCACACATCTTGATGACGACCCAGCACTCCAGACACTATCGCTGCGAGACCCTTTATCATCAAGACCGGATCGGGAACAGTCACCGTGAGGTCCTTTGCTCTCGCATGCCATCGGCCCCAACGACGTAGACCTTGAACAGCCTCCTCAGCGGCAGCAGCGGCCTCAGGTGAAGTAAGTTGCTGCAAAAAGAGAGTCTTCTCTTTCTCCCTTCCTGGCCGGTACGCGGTGAGGAGCTTAAAGATCAGACTTGCCGTACTTCCGGAAATCTTCTTGGTGATCATCTCGGACTTCACCTCCTGGGGCAACGCCGCCAACACCATTCCCGCCGCTCTTGCGTTCACTCTTCCATAGCGTCCCTGTTCCAAACTGGGGTTCTTCGGCATGGCCAACGAGATCTTTTCCATTGGAGTGGACTTTATCCACTTTCGGTAGTGGTCCTCCGCAAGCTCTTTCGTCTGCAACCACCAATCCCAGCTGGAATCACTGAGGTCCGTCATGACGCTTCCAACCTCCTCCAGCCAGTCCTGTATGTCCACGGGGCTCGTGTCTTGTCCCGGGGAACTCAAAGTAGGAAGTGACGAAATTCCCCGTTTAACCACTTCTGGTAGGTCAGGCTTCTTTTCCATCTGGCGTAGCTGAACGTCCTGCAACTGCTTCATTCCAGTCGCTATATATGAAGCCCAGCAATTCCATTGTTGAGGGACCCGGACCACCCTTGTCACCTTCAGCTGCTTGATCTTGCGGTGGATCATGCTCAGGTTGGAGTCGTTGTTGATCACGTAGAGCTCGGTCTCCTGCCAGCAAGCCGAAGTACTCGGTAGCTTGACCCTGAGACCTTCCGGCACGATGCTGCGAATCACGCTCTGGTACTCTACGACCCTCTGTAGCCCGATCACGTCCTTGGTGGCCCTCTGTAGCCCGATCGCGTCCTTGGTGGCCCTCTGTAGCCCGATCACGTCCTTGGTGGCCCTCTGTAGTCCGATCACGTTCTTGGTGGCGACCCTCTGTAGTCCAATCACGTCCTTGAGCGGGCTCTGTCCGGTTGCCATCTGGCGCTCTTCTCGCATGCTCCCATATTGCGGCCCATTGACCTCTCCCTCTAACATCGGCAGAGACGGCACTGGAGGTTGGGCGCTCAGAACCTGTGGAATTTTATGCCCCCGTGTGGGGCTTCGCCTTCGGGTTCTGAACAACGTGTTTCTCACAGGGTTACGAGGTCGGAGACCATGGGAAGCAAGCCTCGAATTCTTTTTTTTGGCCTTAGCACCACGCAGTGACAAGCGCTTCTGCGCACAGCTTGCCCTTAGTACATATGACTACTGCGTACAGCTGTTTATGCTGAGCATGGCTACGTTGCCACTGGCTTCAAACTCAGTTCTGAAGCCCATCAGCTGCAATGCAACTCAAGTAAGTCCTCAAGCACATCTCTGACCGTCATTCACTCTGCACCACTTCCATGTGGTCCTTCACATCGAAAGATGCGTACGCGCCGAAGTGGCAGTGGCCATCCGAAGACCCTGTCGGGTTTTTCGTTTTGGACTGTCCAACGGTTCGAGTGGACCGGTCCCTCGGCCTCTCGTCATGAGGAGAGGGTGCCACGAAAGCAGATGTGTACCTCGGCTGCAAGTCTGAGAGCCCGATTCGCAAATTCGCAACTTCGTGCACAGAAGCCTGAATTGCCGTCTGGGGCGCTGCTTTGTCCTTCCCTTCAGGCCGCCCGCCCCCCCGTGAGGCTGCGGGCGCTTTGCGCATAAAATGGCGGAAGCACAGTCGAATCTTGACAATCGAAGGCCGAAAGCACTGCACCCGCTCATAGAAACCTACTCTGATCTAGTGTTGTCCCGGGCCTGTCCAGCCATGGTCCCACCAAGAGCCTGAGCGTCCCCCTGACATTTCCAACATTCCCGAACACCCCTAGACAGTCCAAGATCAAGGATACTACTATCAGAGTCGGTACAGTCGGTAGACTTTGATGTCAGCCGATGTAAGCTGAGGTGCCGCTCCAGGTCCGACTGGCCTCACGTAACTGTTCGATTGGATGCGTTGCCCCCCGCTGACCGGCTCTACAAAGTCTACAGGGAAGCTGGAGCTCCCTGGGTCCCCGGCAGTATGCCCGGGCGCTGCCTTCTCCTGCCTTGCTCCAGAATCTCAAAGTCGCTTCGTCTCAGCTGCCGCCCCGAGCAGGAGACCACTTCGAGTTCTGGTCCGACACCGTGCCCGCTGTGCCCTGGGCCTCAAACCAGCGGCGAAACCTGCGCTCGCACACTGCGAAAAGAGCTCACGGGCTCGTGATGCATCGACAGCCAGGGTCAGCACATCTTTTGGTGCCGCAAGTCATGAATGTGGAAGTCTTCGAAAAACTGTGCCTGGCCGAACCACTCTGCACCTACACCTGCACATTAACCAACAGTAGGTTTGCATGCTCAACCCGGTAAGACCAGCACATCGAGTGCACAATGCCAGGTCGAAAGGTACATCGCCTGAACCTGTGCCAAGGCATCCAATGCGACTGAGCATGTTGTCTTGTGGATATGTGCAACTTATAACCCACGTTTTCGGCGCTCCTCTGTCGGCGAGTTGAATGCTTCCGCCAAGTTGCGGGCATATTGGTCCAAACCTGCACCGAACGAGGTCCAGTCTGCTTGTGCAAGCCCGCTTTACCGTCTCCGCTTTTCCTCCGCAAGGCTCTATGCCGTGGAGCCATCGACGCATTTCTTCCACCATGGCTCCGACCAGAGTGGATGGAGGTACGTGTGCAATTCATCCATGTGGACAACAAACCTTCTCCTGACACTGCACGCACGCCACGCCGAGCAGTTCAAGATCACGGCGTGTCAACTCAAAAAACTCTGCCTACCCCTGCTCAGCCTTTCTCAACATCTAATCGTTGGAGACCGGGCCACTTCTTGCTGTCACAGCCTGAGCAACAACGAGATCTTGTTGTCAGAACAAACGGCGGGAAGCTAGGTTCGGCATCTACCTCACGGTAGCTGAACAGGAACCAGGTTTCCTCGAGGTGCGGACATCCTGCACTGGCGCGCTTATGCCAAGCAACAACAGGCTTGGCGTACTGCGGCAACTTGATCGCCACATCTTGCGAGTGAAACAAAATGTGAAACAGGAATTCCCGTTGCGCCATTCACTTTGAACCGCCTCGCCAGGACAGCTTTGATCATGGTGCCACCCTCCCACATGCCCACATTCCCGTTCCTCAGCGGCTATCCGCCAACATTTTGGACGGAGGCGCAAGTCCCGGCATGAGCTTCGCCGCTTTCCTGCCGAATTTTTTAGCAGATGCAGCCACCCCTGGCAGTGTCAGGCTGCAGGCGCTCCCAGTGCCGGCCAAACGCAGTACAGGAGTCAGGAAGCCGACTGCCTGCACAACGGTACGAGGTTCCCTGGAAGGCCGCTGAGGGGATCCTCTTGCCCTCGGGGTCGCCGGGCCTCCGATGGAGGCGCCTGAGCAAAGTGATGCGTTGCCGCAATCTCGCCATTGACCTGGCAGGGGCACTCTGCTTCCGAGGGCGCCCCGCCTTCTTTCAAGAAGGATTCAATGCAGCTCAGAAGAATCGTCGGCAGTGGCACGGCCACTCTGATCAGCGCGCCGCCCTCACGATTGCACCTGGCTCTGCAAAGCAATATCAGCAGACCGGCAACTGCAAGAGATGGTCAGCAAACCACCTTCTGTAGCATTTTTTTGCTCGCACGGAGGCCGAGCTTCGGCCCAACGGCGCTCAGGGTGAGACCCGGAAGTCAAAGGACGAAAAGTCGCTCAAACTGCTCAGAGCTGCGGCGGGGGCGTTTGTGGTGGGGGCGTCTCTCCAACCTGGAGCTCCGCGTTCGTGAGCACCGAATGGACCACCTGCATGGTGGAAAGCACACAGTCTATGAAGATTGAATAGATTCAGGAGGTTGACTTGAGAAAGTCTAGTCAGTGTCGTCTAAGTCTAGTCCGAACATCGCCTCTCGTGCTATGTCGGCGGCGACCTCTGCCACCCGCTCTGCATGCAGGGCCAGAGACAAGAACACAGGCGAACTGGGACGTTGCTGGCCACCAGCACCGCTCACTGCAGGCGACGTCGCTGGCCGTGCCCGCTCGGCGATCTCCTCGGCCCGCTGACGGAGCAGTGGCGTCACTGAAACAGAGGCTTGCTCGATCACCTGGGCGATGGGCAATATTCGTTCACGCGAAAGCTGTCTCTGTCTTGATAGTATCGTTTTGGGGGGATTCAGTATATCGTTTTACGTATCAAACGGACATTATCGGATAAGCATCATAAAGCAAGTAACTAATTGGGTGCGGGCGATAGGGCGCCACGCTGCGTTCGTACTTAGAATGTGCGCGAGACTGGGGTGTTAGCATGGTTTCTACAAAAAACAGGTTTGTAGGACATCACGGAAACTATTTCATTTTTGCGATTAGCAATATCATCAGCAGCATCATCCGCATCATCATCGTCTTTATCATCAAGATCAGCATCATTATAACCTTAATCATGTTCATGATTGTCATTATCAACATCTTTTCACAGTCCATCATTTGTTCATCATATTAGTCATCATCATAATCGTCATGATCATGAACATAATCATCCTCGTTACCATCATCAACAATTTTAGCATTTCACGCATCTTCATCATCATGACGACCGTCATCATTGTCTTTAACAACATCATTATCACCGTCATTAATAGTTTATCAGTGTTTTCATCATATGAGTCTTCATCATAATGATCATGATCATGATCTTAATCATCATCGTTACTGGCTCGCAAATGCGCACTCGAGAGGATAGGCGATGGCCGGACGCTATTAAGCCCTCCCCCCCATCCCCCCACCCCCCCCCNCCCCCTAGTCCTGCACAGCAGCAAAAAACCCTGGAAATGTGCTGTAAAAACACTAAAACGCATGAAGTCGCGTGGCGCTCTATGCGCCCGCTACCAGCTAATTAGCAAGCATGTCGAGTCATGTCGAGAATCATGCAGGCAAACCTTCACCACACAGCTAAGGGTCGTTGGTAGAGACCTGGTAGAGAGGGTTCCAATAAGGAATGGGGAGGTGTTCAGAAATGACACTCTTATTGAAATTTCGGTCATCGTTCCGATATCGTTTTAATATCGTTCCAGGCCATGTCTCCTGATCTTATTTTTCGTGAACTCTTTGAAGCCTTCCTCGGCCTCCGGATGCATGGACACTGAGAGGCAGGGGGAGAGAGAGACAGACACAGACAGACAGACAGCCAGCCAGCCAGCCAGGCAGGCAGGCAGGCAGGCAGACAGACAGGTACAGACAGACATGTACAGACAGACATGTACAGACAGACATGTACAGACAGACATGTACAGACAGACATGTACAGACAGACATGTACAGACAGACATGTACAGACAGACATGTACAGACAGACATGTACAGACAGACATGTACAGACAGACATGTACAGACAGACATGTACAGACAGACATGTACAGACAGACAGACAGAGAGAGAGAGAGAGCGGCACAGACACGTTGACATGTGCGCAAACCTACAAAATGGGCTTATCGTTTTGGGGGTTCAATATATCGTTTTACATATCACAGGCATACCCCATACATATATCTGACCTTATCGTTTCTCACAATCTGGCACTGAAATCTTGCCCCGTGTTTTCCGAAGACTACTCCCTGGTGTGGAGTATTTTACTCTTTGCTCGGACCTCTTCGGCGGTGTTGGCAGAGAGCTGGAGTAGCACCTCGTTGCGAAGCCAAAGCTCAAGATCCGCCATTCTGTGGTGCAGTCCTTGCACGTCCTCTCAGGTACTCAAAAACTCGAATACACAGTGCCAGCGGGAGGGTCCCAGGCCCTGACTCATGACTCTTGGGGCTCTCTCCTCCAAGCGAGCCTCCAGAGTGCTGACGCTACTCCGGTGCTCCTCGAAGCGCGTCTCCAAGTGCTTGTGCTCAGCGAAGCGCATCTCCAGCAGTTGCCGTTGCTCGTCGAACCTGGCCTCAAGCCAGCTCAGTTGCAGATCGCCGAAAGGGGCATCGAGTGTGTTCTTGTGCTCTTCCAGGCGTGTCTCAAGGTGCTTGATGGATGGATTCAGGTCCTCTTCCAACCGGCTCTCCAGCATCCGGCTGTGCTCTTCGAAGCGGGTCTCGAGCTCGCGGAAGCTCGCGGAAGCATCCTCTTCCAAACGCGTCTCCTCGAGGCTGCAGGACGCGAGCTTTGCGCGTTCCACCTCCTCCAAATCCTGGCGACTGAAACAGCTGAAAGCCTGCTGCAGTTCCCTTACATCTGCTGAAAGCTGCTCGAGATCGTTCTGAGGTGCCGAGACACCTCGGCTAAAAGAAGAGGATCGTGATACTGACAGGCACACACACCGGTGTTTCTTGGGTGGTGGCTTGTGCAGACTAGATGCAGGCTAGCTCGTCCGATAGGTGCCAGACCGTGTCCCGCATGACGGCGACATCCCGCAGAAGACCCTTCAGGAGAACAGCCTGACGTTGCAGCTCGGCCTCGACATCCAAACCTGTGCGGTGCCCGAAGAAATGGCTCCTGGATTCCTCAGAAAGCTCCAGACCACAGGTGGCGGTTGCACCAGCCCTGGCGCCCCTGGGTGTGCTGTTTACGCTCCAATCCTGTGCTGCATCCAAGGTCCGCTCGGTTAGAGGTCGCTGGTTCGGTGTGTTTTCTGCTAGTGGCCGGAGGTCGCGCATGGCCTTCGCGCCCCGCTTCATTCGCCTTGAAAGCTGTGGCAGCTCAGGAGCGTTTCCGGCAAAGTTCCAACGTCTCAGCCGCATCTGCGGCGAGCCGGGTGTGTTGGGCAACATTTGGTCGGCCCAGGACCTACAAAGGCCCCCCCCCAGCCCTAGGCCCTAAACACCTTTCGGCCCTCAGCCCATTCAGCCCTCGGCCCTCGAGCATGGATCAAGCATGTACATGACGGCAAACGTGTGCTGGTCTGTGAAATCGGCACCAAATTCGCGGGCAAGTCCTGTCTTTGTCAAGCCACAATCTCGAGCTCAAGCGGGTGCATGGCAGAGCCTGCCTTTGGCAGCGCCCACCTTGCCGGCCTACCCTACGTAGCCGAGTGGCACCTTTGACCACCAGCGAGCACTGCAAGAAACTGCAAGCATTGATCGCTTCACGGCACACAGCTGGCCGACACGTTCTCCGAGCAAGCCCTCACCTCCAGCGGGTCCCAGTTGCGAGGGCCTCGGTTGCTAGGGATTGGAATGCATCAACCCTTCCTTCGAAACAAAGGTAGGGTTCGGGCCCCAAACAGTCCGGCACCTGGAGTAAATGCTCTTCTCGGAATTTGGTATCCGAAGGACTCGCAAGGCTCGCCTTGCAGCATCTCTGCGCGTGGAGTCGGAGAAGCACACCAATGCCTCGAGATTCAGAGCTTCCGCTTCACTGGGGCAACACGGTCAATCGCTGGCTCTGGAAGGGGCAGCACGGTGTCGCTCCGTACCACAGCCGCCGCAAAGTTCCAGGAGATGCCATCGTTCACGACAGCCTGTTGAGGTGCGCCGTTTGTGCGCCATCTTCCAACTTCCAATCGTTTCGCTGATGGCCTCGGGTCCTGCTTGCAAGATACCGTCAGACCTGAGAAAGGCGCCCTCGCTGTCTCTCGCTGTTGCACTGTTGCTCTGCTAAAAGCTCCGTGCGTGACGCCCAGGACGTGGCACCGGCCCTGGCTCGCTCCAACCTTTTGATGCAAAGAGACGGCCGAGAGCCGAGAGCCGAGAGAGTGGAGAGTGGAGAGTGGAGGGGAAGAAAAGCCGAGAGCCGAGAAAGGAAGGGGAGGGAGGCGGAGGGAGGCGGAGGGAAGATCTGCGAAGCTCGAGGCCGGAGAGGGCGCTGGGCTCCGGCCTGCGTGCAGACCCCGCAGGTCTGAGGGCACCTGCAGCGTCTGCGGCGCNGCGCGGACGGGGGGGGGGGGGGGGTTTAGGGGGCGGGAAGGGGCACAGGTCGAACATGAACTTCGGGTTGAATCCGCACCTCGGCTCGCGGCAAAAGGCATGGCGTTGCAGCTCAACAAAGCCGCATAAAGCCGCCACTCGGTGCTGCACTCGCCGGCTGCAGCCCAGTCTTCGCACTGAAGACGTCGATCCATACAGTGCTCCAGCAAAGGGCCCTGCCCAAAATCTTAGCCGCGTATTCTTCCGTCTTTGTCTGTCTATGCCGGCAGCGCAGAGAGGCCTGGCGCTCCATACAGAGTAGAGCACCTTGGTCTTGAAAAGTCTTGAAACTCTCCCCTGAATGGGGAAGCCTTCGCAGTATCCGCCCTAGTCCCCCGGATCTTCGAAGATCAACACATATTTTGGGGAATCCTGAGTGGAGCACGGCTGGCAGACACGGCACCAACACTTAGGTAGCGAGTGACCTTTGCAAGCAGGAAGTCGTATGTGGCTTCGCAGAGGACGTGCTGGAATGCTAAGAGCAAGGCACCGTGGTCCACCGTAACGTTCCCTGCCTCCACCTCATCTCTTCCCACCCCTCTTGTGCCATCGCATGTCTGTGACAGCAGAGGATGGCAGAACAAGCTCGGCTGAAGACAAGTGTGTCCCCGCTCGCTTCAAGCATTTTGCACACCTCATCGCAAGTCTTGGTGGATCGCCCCTTGCCGCAGACTGGGCAGAGACCGGGTTGCCGGCCGCGCTCACGGAGCTCCAGTCCGAGAAGCAGAGGAGAACCTGGAGGGGCCCGGGCCAAGTGCGGCAACACACTCCGTTCTTTGTTGGCCCCCACGGCGTCGCTTGGCGAGGTGAGGTGGGTCGCAACGAGAAATGCAGCCTCCCGAAGATCTGGAGCATGACATGATCCCCGCATTTACAGGCTTCATTCTGCTTCGTGGTAAGTGCCTGGGTGCTCACCTCCACGGAACTGATGTTGCTCAGCATGGAGCCTATTCAAGCCAGCAGGAAGTTCGAGATGTCCAAGCTCGCTCCGACTCCGAAGGCCTGCGGAGACCTCGAGGAGGTGGCAGTGGGAACGGCCCTGCGCCAGCAGCACGGCCCCAGGGCCCCGCCAGGCCCCTTCATGGGGCCTCCCTAAGCCCAGCCGCTCTCATGAGAGCGGCTCTGCCTCGAAGCCCGCACCGCAAGCCACGAGCCGCGAGCCGAGGCTTCCCAACGCCTCGAGGAAAGTCCGAAGCCCACTCCGCCGCTCCGCTTCCCCCTTTTTTTGCTTTTTGCCCACGAGTCTCTGAGTCTCTCTCTCTCTCTCTCTCTCTTTGCTTGCTTTGCTTGCTTTGTTTTTGCTTTTGGTTTTGGGGCGGGGGCGGGGGCGGAACCACCCCACTCTCTCTCTTCCTTCCTTCCTTCCGCCGGGGAAAGGTCTGCGAACAGACCCAGGCCTAGGCCCCCCCTCCCTACCTTGTTGGTGGAAGGAGGCCTTGGAGTCTGTGGTCGGGGCTGTTCCCCGTGGTTGTTTAAACATGTAGAGTGTGTTCGGCTTTTAACGCCCAAATGACCCTGTACTTTAGCCCACGTCCCGGCCTCGTCTCCGCGCCCTCTATGGCCTATCCTTCATCCTTAGCACCTCGCCGACCACATCTCCCCATGTAGTACCTACGGCTTGCGGCGGCGCCCCGGTTTTGTGCAATGACGAAACAACTGAGTGCCAAGCAATGCAGGTCCACAGTACGAATAGGGCAGGGCTTTAACTGGGGCGGCCGCGGTTGTGGGTTTCCCCTCTTCTTCTTGAGAAGACAGCGCGGTGTAGCAAACAAACATTGCAGTCACTACTTCAGGTGGGGCCCCCTTTAGAAACCCAAAACAAGTTGCTGTAGACGCTCGTGATTCAAAGCGGCTGACACAGTTACCCAATTCGCGGCAAAACTCTATTTGGAAGCCGAGTGTGTTGCAAGTATGCAGAGAGTTGGGGGCTTATGGCTCCCCCTTGGTTTCGCAAGCGAAACTAAAAGTAGAAACCGAATTTTGCCGCGCTCGCTTACTCACTGTGCCCCCCCGCTTTTACGTGGATCTTCTCGGAATTGGGCCATATGGGCCTGTATCTGGTAGACAGCGCGCCACCGTTTGTTTGGCCGAAAGTTGACGGGTTCCCTCGGTCTTGCAGTCGGGCCTCCCCCCGGTGCGGAAGATCGCTCCTCTGGTAGGTCTCGTCGTCGTAGGTGTTGTGGCGGTTCCCCCGCTGGTTCAGCGGGTCTGTATGCGAGTACTCCTCTGCTTGTTCCAGAATCTGAAGGTCTTCCCTCTGGTCCCCACGGCCATTGGTTGCATNGTCGTCGTAGGTGTTGTGGCGGTTCCCCCGCTGGTTCAGCGGGTCTGTATGCGAGTACTCCTCTGCTTGTTCCAGAATCTGAAGGTCTTCCCTCTGGTCCCCACGGCCATTGGTTGCATCGCTGGCCTGGTTCCCCTTCGTCACTGCTCCCGTGGTTGTGGTGGGGCTCCGCTTGGTTCTCGTCCGTCTCGCTTCCCCCCCAGTCCGGTGGGTCTCGCTCGCGCTGGTTGCCTTTATCTCACGAAGCGGGGCCTGTTCTCTGGCCTCGCGGTGACTTCACTCTCTGTGAGCGACGCAAGAGTTCGCAGCTCCAAGGGCCTACGTAGACGCATCGCATCGTCCGTTGTCTCCTCCCTTGCCGTTTCCGTTGTTTCCCTGGCCGCTTCCGCCTCCCTTGCTTGCTCCCTGGCCGCCCTGGCCCTTTTCGTTGCTTCCGCCTCCCTTGCTTGCTCCCTGGCCCTTTCCGTTGCTTTTTCCCTGGCTGCTTCCGCCTCCTTTGTTTGCTCCCGGGTTTGCTCCTTGGCCCTTTCCGTTGGTTCCTCCGCCGCGCCCACCGTCGGCAATTGCAAAAAGCAAGAGCAGCAATAGCAACGACAACAATGTAGTCTTCATGCTTTGGCAAAGCCGGCGACTACTACACTTGACTACGCTCGACTCTACACCGAAAGCTCCGCACAAGCTGAACGAACTCTGGGACACGAGGCTGTCAACACTTGGAAACCTGTTTGCAGTAGACTCCGGGGCACAAGGCTGAAGGAAAGAGACTTCATCTGCGAAACGCTTGGCTCGCACAACCTCTGACAATCACTTCACAGGGAGAACCATGTCCCAACAGATCTTAGCTCACTTCTTCGATGAGCTCGAAGAGCTCGAAGTCGAAGACGAAGCCTGTTGAGATTGCAAACTGAGGGCCTTGGGGCTTGTGTGAAGTTCGACCAGGCAGGTTTTAAACATTATCTGTATTTAATTGAGTCCTCCAGTCGTGAGTAATTCTCAGGTACTAATTTCCACACCACTTTTAGGTCATTCCTGTCCAAGCAACAAACATTTGGATTAAGTATCCCTGAGTCTTCGGGCTTGATACGGAAGTTTACAATGTTCATGCGGCGTTGGAAAACTCAAAGCATGGTAACCTGGCGAGGCCTGAGGCCTTAAGGCCACTTAAGGCCATGGAAGGGAAAACAGCTACAGCAAAACGCGGCCGTGATATCATTTGTGCTCTCCAGGTCGCGGGCTGAAGGAAGCAGAAAGGCGCTGAAAGCCAGAAGGCAAGAAGGACACTTTTTACAAGCTTGGCACGTAGTGTTTCTGCGGCTGTCACATATCCAAACACGTGGTGGCCCAACCTTACGGGTCGGACGGGCACCAGATTGGGTAAGGGGTCCGTCCTGCTGTGGCATCCCATGGGGGCCCCCAGTCACAGACTGAAAAATGGCACTTCGCTGGATTCAAAAAGGAATGGCCATGCCAGTCTTCCAAGCCCACGGTCTCCACCTCCCCTCCACCCAAACGGGCTGCTTTGCAGCTGCAACGACATACGCCGCTTGAAGTTCCTCAGGGATCAGTGCCCACGCTCGGAAACCTGAGAAGCCTCCTTCAGAAGCGGATCAACCCAAATTGAGAGTTGTGGCCTAAAATCACCTAACTTCTCACCAACTCGGACCTAAAGAGCTGATCCCTTCTCTCACCATCCTCACCGCCGCTGTGGGAGCGTCAGAAACTCCATGGCGCTGGTGGCCCGTGGACCTCGTTGAAATGAAAGTCTTCGGGCCAATAACGGGTCTGAGATTTGAGCATCACCTTATCTACTCATGGTGCAAGGGCTGTTCAACATCTACTCTGGTTGCAGACCGCCAGCTGCGACATCTCAGCGCCCGAGCCTGCAACCTCAAGAGCAAGTGGGAAACCCACGCGTCATTCTAGTTGGCCATCACCAGTATGTAACTTGAGTCCATCACGCAAGGTCGAGGCGTGCATCTAGATCCACCAAAGACAAGGCAGTTCCCGGGTTCCATGAAACCTTGGCAAGGCAGTCCGCGCGCGTCAGTGGATGTTGTTTAGGGCGGGAGGCTGACGGTTTGAGCTTCTTAGATTCTTGTAGCTTAGGCTCAGGCTTGGGGCTCAGAGGACGCAGAGGTGGGCAGCCAAGCAGATCAGACCAGCAGGCAGGCGTAGCGTAGAAGCACCACAAGCAAAGCCAAAGATCAGACAGGGCCAGGTTCAAGCAACAAGACCATGGACATGCAGTTCGCATAGCACATATACCACCAGCTTATCAAGGGATGAAGAGCCAAGAAAAATCACAGACATCAACGATGGGGCGACAAAGCCATGAGTCGCAGCCCCTGCTAAAACTCAGATGTTCGTCGGGCATCCATATTCAAGTCACTTACAAGGAAGTACGTTGTGGTCGCTTTGGCAGTGGAGGCAACGGAGCGGACGGTGAAGATCTGCGTCCCCCTCTTCTGCACAGCGCCGTGGGAGAAGCTCTTGCACTTGCTAGGTCGCACCCAAAGAGGTAGAGCTTCAAACTTGCCCTGCGTGAATATGGCTCGATCGTGCCTAAGCCTGCCAGAGTTCCTGAAGCAAAGCGGCAGCAGGTATGTGTGCTCAAGCACCGCTGGGAAAGGTGTGAAGGCTCCCCCAAGGTGGACAGCCTTGGGTCAACCTCACACCTCCCCCCCGATGCAAGGAGGCGGCACAGGCCCCCAAGCAAAGGTGCAGCACTTGAGCCAAAATGGCTACTCTCTTTCTTTCGCCAGGGCTATGATGTAGAGGGAAGTTCCCCCTACTCTCTCTCTCTCTCTCTGTAAGCGGCCGGCGAGCCCTGAGAGAGTTCCAGGCACCACCAACTCTGGCCCCCTGTGAGCAGTCTCAAAAGATCCATGCGTAATAGGGACGGCAAGGGGTTCTGCAGGTCGAGGCCCCGGCATTGAGAGGCTACTCGAGCTTCCCACGTCCAGGAGCCGGCATCGCCAGGTGTCCAAACCTCCGCGCTGCGCTGAGAGCACTTCTTGAACAAGTTAAGCGAGCTGGACCTTGCTGGAAGCAGACCGCTGCCCCGTCCGCAAGGCTTGCCAGCGAGATGTGGTAGGTCTCAGCTGTGCCTGAGCTACTGGCTCTGAACGCGAACGAGTTGTGCTGGGACCCGAGGTCTGGACTCAGCAGCACCTCTGCACCCTCGTGACCATGACTTGGGCATAAACTCTACATCAACTGCCGTCTTGGGCCGCCCCCCGGCCGCCCGGCCTGCCACAGCGACTCGGACACGAGCTCCAGAGCACGGCACATTGTGCTCCCACCTCCAGGAAAGGTCTGGACTCTCCGAGCTTTTGAATCTAGAGACAGCTCCGCCCCGGCGTGCACAAGGCACCTGTGATTCGGTAGCACGCGACTGCCTCATCAAGGCACGTCCAAACCGTCTAAGCGAGGCCGGAAGCTCGAGATCGCCTTGTCCAAGGTAAGGGGTTCCAGGACAAACTCCTCCACCTACAGACGCTGTCGCCCTGAGCCACTTCACATGTCACTTGTCCCTCTTAGGAAGGCCTGCGGCCCAGTCAGTGTGCTCCACTGGCCCTGCCGCGTCGCCCTGGCAACCGCTCGGCTCAAGAGAAGCACAGCCGCGCGCGGCACTGCACAGTGGGGGTTTGGCGTGACGGAGGCCAGCAAAACCACGCAGTGTATGGCCAGGCTGAGCTCATCCTGCGCATACTTCCAAAAGAGTGCAGGACGGGAGGGTTTACATGAATCCTTAAAGCAGGCCAGGGCTGTGCCGTCACGCAGCCCAGCGGCGGCCTCATGACGGATCACATTTCCACATGGCGGTGCCAGAGTGAATAGAGCACTGCAGCAGTGCTGTGATCTGCGCTGAGTCGGCGGCAACGTTTTCGGCCCACGCCTGGGCAATGGTGTCGTCGGAGGGCTCATAGTCGAGCCACACCGACTCCTCGGAGGAAGCGCCGCCGACCGCTGCCAACTCGCGGGAGCCCTCCCTCGGCCCTCGCCTCTATGCACTCGAAGCTCGCGGGCCTGCCACAGGGCTGGCCCACAGGTGCTACATGATGTGCACATGGTGCTATGTGGTCTTCCTAAAATGCAGGAGATATGAAGCATGGGGCAGCACTCAGCTTTTTTTGACAGTGACAAAGCAGTCCGAGCATGCGCTAACTAGCACATGGCGCAGACAAGTCCAAAGCGAAGTCCCCCAACTGCCGTGCTGCTCCCAATCACTCTGCCTCACTCACAGGCTCGCTCCCTTCCAGGAGGTCGGTTCTCTGCATGTCCAAGATGTGCTGCACCTCTTGCACGAGACCTTTCATCGTCCTCGCATGAGTCAGAGTGATCAGGTTTGCTCCGTCTTTGGGTAGGAGAAGAAAGTGGAGCAGCTCGCAGAGATCCTTGATGCCATCCAGGTCGAAGTCCTTCTGCAAGAGAGCCGCCACGGTGTCTTCCAGCCAGCTCTGGTTCTTCAAATGGTCACTGAGCCCCTCGATTGCGTGCAAGACCTCCTCGAAGTCTCTCTGCAATGCTGAGAGGTTCTGCCGCACAGATTCTGCGATGAGCTCGAACTTGGAAGACTGACTGTTGTCGATGCTGTCCTGATACTTTTTGATCAGCAGATGCAAGGTTCCTGTCAACCACTTGCTCCGTTTGTTCAAGTCGGGGAGAAGCGAAAGATCCGAATCTGGATTCGGATTGGAGCACTTGATGCGCACACTGTCGGGTCTCAAACACTGGGCATCCATCCCGCTTCGCCACATCCGCTTGTCCAGCTCCTGCTCCACCGCCTCCCGCAACTTGGCACAGGTCCGCTTTCTCATCGCCGCACGCGCGGCCTCGACGAGTTGGTTCGGTTCTCTGTAGATCCGCTCCAGGGCCACGAGACGTGGGCTGGGTCCCTCCGCCGCCGCCGCGCGCTCTTCCTGGAATTCCCGGCGCTGCACGGCGTGGCGCCCTGCGCAGCACAGACCATTCCGAGCAAGACAACATCAACCGGCACGACTCATGGCACTCTCCGGGCCTCGCTGCCCCCGATGTTTGGCGCGCTTGTGATCAGGATGATGACAGAAATTGCAGGTAGAACCAAAGCGGCACGAGGTGGTCCCTCGCTTTGGATTAAACTGCCTTGCTGCTTGAACAGTCAGTCGCTGGAGTCACTGTAGGTCACTATAGTCACTAGACTCTTGACCCTCAACAAGAGAGCTGCACGGCAACTGCAGGACTTTGTGCAGTTCACTGCTTCGCTTCACTTGCGCCTGCAAGGGTGGCATTCTGGATGAGCACTGCTTCCAGGGTTTGAAGGGCACTGCCCCACCGCGGCCATCCATGCAGGCTGCACTCGATGTCAAGCGCTGCGGAAAGAGTCGGGCTGATCATTTTGTACAAAGGCGGTGCCATGTCACAGCTGGCCTCAGCTGTCCTCCGTAGCAGTGCAGCACCGGTGTGCTGGGTACCTTTCTGTTGCCGGGCACATTGAACCGACCCTGCTTTCATCGCTGAATCCTCATTGCGCACGAACCCTGACAAGCACTGTGTCGTGCAAATGCTTCCGTGAGTCAGGTTCTCGGGGGGCTCCACGCACCTCACAGAATCAACACACCAGGTTGTGTGACATGTACGGTAGTATGTTACCATTTGTACCGAGACGTCACCTCAGGGACGTGATGGGGCGATGCCCACGTTTGATGCCAATGCTGAAAAGACGTGGTGAGGGGGAAGACGATAAGGAGAACGACGACAACGACAACGGCGGCTGGCTCTTGCAGCAATGGTTTCGACGCAGGGATGGGGATGGAGACCAACCCGCTCCATGACCCTCCGACAAGTGTCAGGAGGAAAGGGGATCCGAGAGCTGCACGGCATAGTTGGGGCATTCGCGACACCAGACGGAGCCTCAGCCAAATCACTTGTTCCACAGAAACCAAGCGTTGCAATTCCGAGCTGCCACACGTTGCAAGCAGTGCCGATGCAAGTATAGTTCGCGGGATCCAGCACCGTCGCATTGCAACCTGTCGAAAGACGCCGGTACTTGGCATCACCGTGGCATTGCGGCATTGCTCGCCAGCTGAGGCTATTGCTCAGCACTGCATCGGAGGGGACAAAGCCTTTCAGTCCACTGGCTGAAGTACTTGAAGGGACAAGCAGATTCTTCGGAGCCCCAACCATAGTCGCACTTCGTTGTGCAGGACCCTCCGTGCTCCAGGACTGTGCCTGCCATCTCGACACAAAGCATGCTAATATAGCCTGCCTAGTGGCTACGGCAGCTATGGGCTAGATCACCACCTTCCTCGCATGTCAAGGCAGGAGCATCCGGAATGCCCTGCAACGCCTGCAAGGAAGCGATGCCACGACGCTGTCTGCATCTCACTGCAGAAGTCAACTTCGCATGCCCTTGAGTCCAACACCTGACAGGGCTGACCCACACACTGGTACACTGGTGGACCTCGCAAAAACCAAGCCCATAACTTCATCTCCATTTATCCATCCGTGCCGGTTGGAACGACTCTTAAAGGACAATCCTTGATTGGAGCCCGACTGAAGTTGCCCAGGTTGCAGGAAAGGAAAGGTATGTCCGGCTCCTTGAAATGTTGCAAACACGCAGCAAACAGGTGAAGTGCACCACCTGCCGAGGGCCCCGCATATCCAGGCAAGCATTGAGCGGTACAACCTGGAGGAGGGGCAGAGGGCATAAACCCGATCAACTGGCCTCTCTCTGGGCACGCCGGCGTCCGCGGTGGAACATGCTGGGCCCTTCCGCACAGGTCCTAGCATCATCAAGTAATATGTTAGACTCAGACATATGCCAAACTGCCAAACCACACCATGATGCTCAAAGTGTTTTAGAATGCGCAGCCCGGCCCCGCCCCTTGGGGAGTGGTGGGTGGCGCAAGGTTCGAATAGTCAGAGGAAGTTGTACTCGGCATGGAAAACCCTTGAAATCAGCCTCGAGCTTGGACTCTTTAAGTTGGCGAGGCAACAGTGCTACGAGCGCTACCCCAGGCTGACGCGACGGCCGCCCAGCTGTGTCACTTGCCTTGGAGCCCTCTTTGCTCACGAAGTCCGACAACAGGGCCAGCAAACAAGTATTTGGCGAGGGCGAGCACTACAGCACGAAGCCTTTAAGACGCACTGTCCCTGCAAGAATTAAGACGACTCGGTGACAGTGCAGTTCTGCAACCACTCAGACTGCTTCTGTTGCCGTGTCGAAGCATGCGGCATTCGTGCATTCCATGCTTGTTCTGCAGTTTGCAGAACTACAACAAAGCCAACGATGGTCGAGTACGAGGGATTCACCGTCTGATTCTCCTACAAATCAACGCATGCATCTCCTCGCTTCCGGCGGGACCCATTCGACAAGTGGGCTGTTGATGCCTGTCTGAGCTTCTCTGCAGGAAAAGGAAACCGAACAAGCCAAGCCACGCGGCCTAGAGACCGGTTGTAGCCGGGTGACGGCGGCAAGGCCCTGGCATAAGAGCTTTGACTTGGGCTTTCTGTTTGAGAAATCCTCCAGAATCTGCAAGGGCTGCCATGGTAGCTCGAAGTGGGCAGTGCAGTTTTCCGGGAAGCCTTGAAGGATAATGAAAAAGACTCAAAAACTGTGCGCTCCACGCTGTTTGCGGGGAAGCGGCACTCGTATCTGAAGGGCGTTAAGACACCGTTTCTGCAAGTCCTCGGCAGGGCAAAGTGTGTTTTCCCGCCAGCTGCTGGCAATTGCGTAGGTTTTCAAGGCGCATACAGCACCTCCGCACTTGGACCTGAGTTCCACTTATTGAACGCGGAGCGACCCGGCTGAGACAGATTAAGTCTCCTGCGGTACCCTGGCTTGCAGTTGGGCGTGCAAATTCCTGCCACTTCAATCTGCACCCCATGCCATGTCCGACCAGCGAGACATGGGTTCTTATCTCACGTCTCCTTCGTGCTCCGCTTCCGGGCCCTCTTGACAGGTCACCGCTTCGGCAAACTGCACCTCAGAGGCTAGCGAGTGCTGTGTCGCTGCTGGCATCAGGAGCCCAGGCTCCACGCCAGCTTGGGTGCGGGACCTTATAGCGCTTGTCTGTCGCTGAAACAACGTGAGCAGTACGAAATGACTGCGAGTTGTGCCTAATCGATTAGAACTTGGTTTCAGGTGGCCACCACAAAACACGTGTGGGCGGTCTGCCCCGCATACCGCATGCCCCACCCAGAATTCAACTGCACACGGCGGTGAAGGGAGCCTCCTCCGAGCATTCGATCATTTCGCAATGATATTGTACTATTATGCACAATTTCATACAAACTACAGTAGAAACAACTTTCCGAGATGGCTGTCGTGATTGCAACATCTCCGTGTCAACATCGACTCATGTGTTAGGTTGCCTGTGTCACGTCGCTGCCTTGGCAGACCACGCTCCTCATGAAAATTGAGGAGTCTCTTCAAAACAAGTGAGAATTGCTCAAGTGGCAATTTGGAAGTGTATTGCTGCACCGGCCACCTCCTTGCGGAGTCGCTCCGTTACTGCCGCCCGAGGCTTCAGCTTCTGGAGCTCAGGTCCCTTCTGTCAAATTCTGCCCGTTCTCACGAGTAAGTCGCACACAAGAGTTGCCCAGGCACTCGAAGAGGGAGGTCAGGTTCGAAGCCACGCACTGTATCAGAGATACCTGGCAAGGGCCCGAAGTGTTGTGAAGCATCAAGGAATCCACAGTAGACGAAAGTAACAAGCAGCAGTAGCTGCAGTGTGCGTTTGGGACATGTTGAGGACAGACTCTGCTGCTGCCAGGGCCACGGCGTTCGGATGCCATCCGTCCCTCGCGAAACTCACATGTATCACGCATCACATGTGGACACACGTGGACACGTGCAGCTCTACCGGCCCCACCGGCAGAGGGGGTCGCAGAAGCCCAGGTGCGGAATCTCTGGTAGGTCTATGGAGCACCTGGAGAGTGCTGGTGCGGCAACATCCCACAAGCTTCTACAAAAACGCGCCCGCGTCACGGGCGAAGCGCATGGGCGTTCAAGATCTGCCCCTCTCCAGTGCCGGTACGTGGCACCTGTAACGCTAACTCGCAAAGTATGGTTCGACGTGCGCGACGTGTTTCCAGCGCCTGGCAGGGCATTCCCAGACAAGTGAAGGTCCTCGTCGGAGGTGCACAGTACTGAGTCGTGGCTATAGATAGGCCTCTAAGGCACCGGCGACGGCGCGAGGACCCCCGCGACACAGGGGAGGATGCTCTTCCGCAGCACCGGATCCCAAGGCAACTCGGCACGATGACTTGCTGTGGTGCAGGCGATTTTTCGCCATGCTTTGTTGCCGGGCCCATCTAGATCAATGATTCCGACATATTTCATGTGATATCCATGGCGGCTCGGCACAGTGCAGCTGCAGCTGAGCGCAGCACGCCGTCCAGATTTGGGGTATAGCCATTTCTACACCTGTGACTGAAGCTGACAACAGTCCGGAGTGTAGCAGTGATCATACAAACTCACTATGCTTCAGTGCCTGGGCGTGCAGTACGATCCATGAACCTGCATCAGCTCGATAATCAAACCCAGCGGACTCTGCGCTGCTTCACGAGAAGCTCAGCACCTCACAACCACAGAACCGCCCTCTTCGCAGTTTGTATGGTTCTCTTCCTCCTCCCTGAGCCATGGTTTGCAAGTTGCGTGTGGGTGCCAAGGTGCTGGTGCTGAAGCTGCTACTGTCACTAAGTCTTTGGCCCTCCGAATGGAATGCCGACTGGGGCAGAGCAGTTCAGACCGATACACTGAAAGGTCGATGGAACCAGCCTTAGAGTCTGCACAAACTCTTCACCACAGCAAGCCTGGCAAGTTCATGTCTGTCTGGGTTTCCTTGCTGGCCGCTCAAACACAGGAGCAGCCCATTGCTGCTCGCAACTGCCAAAGGCGACGCGAGAAAAAGACCTGGCCCTGGCGGCCCGGCCCCGGCCTTCAAGGATGTAGCCCTCCGCGCATTGTGGTTCGCATGTGCCTCGAGGCTCGAGGGTCCCGTCCCGACTCTGAGGCCCTGTTTCCTCTTTCCTTAGACCTTAGGCTGGGCGGCCGGCCGAAAGCCGAAATCACCGCGCCTTCGGCCTGAGACGAGGGGACGCGATGGGACGCCGGAGCTGACGCTGGGCTCCGCTGGGCTCCGCTGGGCTCCTGGCGCAGGAGCCGCTTGGATGCTGTCCATCAACTACCGGGGCCTGCGTGTCAGATCCGTCAGTGTGTCCGTGTCGTTGAAGCGTCTACCGCTCTGTGGCCCGACCAAGCAGTCACCGTGAGAGAACGGTACGGCAGACAGGGCCGCAAGGGCCCACAGAGTCCTCAGAAGCCACACGTTGTCCGTCGGTTTCGCAGTTTCGCCTTCTGAGCCAGGTCGCTGGGTGCATGGGCGTCGCAGGGCCATGTCCGTGGCAGGAGCGACATGATGTGATCACGAGAATTGGAAAATATGCAAGGCAGATCGACTTCGGCTTGCAAGGTGACAGCGTGCTTTGCCGAGGTCTTCGGCCCATGATCCATCTGCAACTGTCGCTCAGGATCCAAGCCAACGCAGCTGTGTCAAGAAGGAAGTGTCAGGCTCCGCAAAGAGCACAGAAACTTCGTTTGCCAGGAAGCGCAGGCCGCAGGACGGCACCTGAAGAGCACGCCCACGCGGTCTCCCATTCGAAGAGCCTGCGACAGCGGTCGCAAGGATCGACTCTTGCCGAGGCGGCTAGAAACAACATGGCGCTTGCAGGGACCAAGCTGAATTTTAAGCTAAGCTGAGCTCACGCACGCTGAGCACTTTTCTCAGCCCAGCAGGCTCTCAGCAGTTTGCGAGATGCCGAATACATCGAGGACCAGCTGCAGGTCTCCGGAGCCCACGCCCAACAACTCCTTGCACTTGTGGCCACGCTGGCAGCAGGCACTGGGAAGCACATCTGGGGCAGATCAAAGCCACAGGATTGTCCTTCACGGAGTCGTAGAGCAGGAATTGGGCGCAAATGGCCTCTAATCAACGGCAAAGATCAGATACACTTCAAGTACACGCAACCTCTGCTCAGCTAAGAAGCTGCCGCAAAGTATACACTGCGAGCCCCGAGGCCCTTCCAGAGATCGAGCTTGCCGGGAGACCTGCGACCTGGACCATAAAAGACAGCCGAAACCACACCAGTACAACGATGTACAACGTACACCAGACGAAATCTCTGCACATCCATTGTTTATATGCGCAGAAGCACAGACATGATTGTTCGAACATGGCCATCTGAGCCTGACCTGGATTTGGCCTCTAGCAACTCACGCGTCGCTCGTTGTCTGTTGTCACGACCCGAGTTCGCCTGCAGCATCTCCACCTGAGGATATCTGTGTAATGATGACCTGAGATGGAGCAACGACACGCCCTTGCGACACCATTGACCCCATTTCAGTATTAAGCAGCTAGTAAGCTAGTAGCACCTCTTCCCTTTCTCGCCGGGGGCACATCAGCAGGGTTGGAGACCACGGCGGAGGCCAGGCCGGCGATGGCACCGGCCACAGCCGAGACCTGCAGGCTCGCGGCATCCGCGGCCGCCGGGAACAAGCTGAAGAGGCCACCTGAGCGGCGAAGCGGCGAGAGTCGAATCTTCGAACCGGAGAAGCTGCCTTCCTCCTTCCTCCTTCCTCCTTCCTTGCGGCTCTCTGCTCTGAGTCGCGTGAAGCCAGATCGAACACGAGGAACTTGCCTTAAGACGGGCTGCACGCTCCGCGCTGGGCATCCGCTTTCTCCCCGTTTGGGCCGAGTCACATGCAGAGAAGGGAATCTCCCTGGCCCAGAAGGGTCCGAGGCCTGCCCAAAGCTCAGAGAATCCTTTGCTCACCTGGCAAACGACAGGCGGAGAGCAGCTGTCTTTTGCCGTTTCTCCTGTCTCTCCGAAATTCTGCCAGTGGGGCAGCTTCGGTGGCCAAGTCTCCTGATTTGTGCTGCGCTCGTGTCATGGACCCCCTCACCCAACTGCCGCTGGAGAACGGCAAAACTGAATCCATTCTCGCCACGTCACCCCAGGAGCGGCTCTCTGTGGGGGCCATCACGCGCACGCGCAAGGTTTCAAACGGTGCAGCGATGAAGCCCTGCACAGCGTTTTTCGGTGCTACGGCGCTACGGTTCAAACCCGGAAACGAGATTCGGGGAGGGCCACATGTGTTCAGCCAAGAGTCTGAAACGAACACAGCCGCAATCGATGCGCCAAGCACCAGTAAGGCACTAGGTTGACCGGTTGTGTCACCAGTCATTGATTCCAGGCTCCGCCTGGCGGAATGCAAGTTAACTTGAGACAAGGCAAAAACCCCAGAACACCGGAACACAGGACACAGGAGTCCAACAGCATGAGACAAGACCGAAGCAATCAAGAACACAGGACACATGACTGCCGCATGATACAAAGCCACTCCCAGCAAGCAAGAGCACACGACAGGGGGCTAAGAAGCAAGATGGAGCAGGGTCTGGCCCGGAAAGCGTCGAGTTTGGGCCCCGCCCCAGATGGGCCCCTCCCCACAGCCCTTGTTGCAACCTTCGGTTGATAAGAAACTCAACCAGCCCCGCTGCCCACCTGAAGAGCTCGTTCAGCCCGAAGCTGGTAAAGCCCATGACACCAGTGGCGAGAACTGTGGCATCTGTCCCTTTGTACAGAGCACCAAAGCCTCGGGTGAACAAACCACTCCTCTCGGAAGTATGCTGAAGTATGCAAGCCGCCGGTTCTCGCCTCCGGCTTCCAGAAGGCTTTTCGCCGTGCTTTGGAAGTCACCCGTCTCCCCTGAACAAGAGAAGCAGTCGTACTACCGTCATGCACGAACGGCATGGCACCTGCATCCTTCTCACTGGGAGGGCTGAGCCTCGGAAAGCGGCAAACACGAGTTGTCTGGCTTCCCCGCTCGTCGCGTCACTGAGGAAAAGGGCTGCTGAGTGGTCTTGACGACCTGCTCGCACCGGACGCGGCAGGGGTTTCCCGCACTTTCAGCGCGCTGAGCTGGCCTCCAGAGGCTGCAGCACCGCACGGACCACCGCGCTGCAGACGGCGCCGGAGATGGCCAGGCCTGGCCCCGGGCGGGCCCGTGGGGAGCGCTGCAGTGCGCCAGCCGCCACACTGCAGTGCGTGGTTCCTCCTTTTTTGGGCTCCCGGCGGAGGTACTGCGAGGAGTCCAAAGCCCGTTCGCGAGCGACCGGAGATCTTCCCAGAGGACCGAAGAGCGGATCCAAGCCTCAAAAGAGGCAACGAGTCCCCGTCCCCGCAGGATCAAAGAGCAACGGTGTCTTCAGGCAAAGAGCTCGCGGGGCGCTCCGGCGCCGGCAGCTCCGCACCCGCCAAGCGGCCAACGCCAAAGCCCTGAAAAGCATCTGAGACTAAGATAGACAGCTGTTCGGGGCCATCTGCAAACCCTCAAACCCTCTGTTTACACCCTGTCTCTTCCACGCGGCCACTGGCAGCTTTGAGTGTCTCTCGGAGTTCCCGGCCTCGCCGCCATCAAGGTTCACCTCCAGAGAGGACAGAGCTGCGGCGGCAAGGAGGGCGCGCTCGGTCGGGCGATAGTAGCCTCGAGAGCTCCTAGTCCCAGTTACTAGCAGCTCCATAGTTCCACAGCACCGAACCGGGATCTGGGAAGCCGGCTAGTGGTATCGTTCCACACCGACTCAGGAAGTGCCAAACCATCCTGTGGAGGCCGCGACAGGCGACGCCCAATCGAAGCCTAAAACCAAGCCAAAGCAGCTAAGGGACTGGGATGAGCGCAGCCAGTCGACGTGGAAGGGATTCCTTCGGCAGCCGCTGCAGGGCGGCATCCGTGGCAGCTGCTGCCGCGTCCAAGTTAGAGCTGGGAATATCCACCTCAAACGCCCGCCGGCGGCTCACCACGACCACATACACACACACACACACACCCGCGCACGCACGCACGCACGCACACATTTCACAGAATCAACGCATCACACGTGCCCATTCCGGCCGATGCCCCTGACAGTGGCAATGTTGCACTCTGAGCCCACTGCGAAGTCCTCAGCAGGAAAAGCTTCCTTTGAAATCCTCTCACCCTCCCGCATGCTCAGAAATCGCAATGCTCGTGTTGCTACTTTCCTGTGTCAGTACTAAGTGGGCATCCAAACTGGAAGTGACATCGTTGACAAGCTCCTCGATGACATTCACGGGCCTTCGCACGAAATCGAAGCCTAGAAGCGGCAACATGCACTGTTCATTACAGAACTACAGAGCTTTCTGATCTTTCGCCAACGAAGGCAGGCCGCTGCAAGTCGGACGGAAGCAACGACAGAGCAAAAGCCACCTGCAGGGACAAGGGACAGGCATGCGGCCATGCGGCATACGCTTTCCCAAACGGTGCGAAATTGCGGGCTGTGCTGCATGCGGTCCATGCGGCATCGAGACGGGAGCGAGCCTGTCGCTTGGCCGACGTGTCACTCCGGCAAAGGCCACGGAGTGCTTTCGCCAGGCTTTGGATGCCTGAGATAGAAAAGAGAGAGAACTGAGGGGAAGATGCAAGATGCCACGCGGGCTCACGTCACGCCGTGGTACCTTGCGCATCACTGCCGTAGGCGCCGATGATGCCCAGGTCCACAGCGGCCGCCAGGGCGGCAAACTGTGCTCGCCGCGCCTCAGCCGGTGCGGCGCCCTCGGGTGCGGACCTTAAGTCGGCAGACGACGGCAGAGACCAGAGAGGAACCAGAGCCAGAGAAGTGAGGGAAGCAGAGCTGAGGTCCGGGCTGCGCCCAAAGCTTAATCGATCTGCCTGTGGTGAAACAGAAACACGTGAATACGTTGCGGCCTGTGCAGGCAAGTGGCGGTCGTAGTTGATTAACACCTGGGCCCCGCTCGAGCCGAAGCGATTCTCCCGGAACAGTCAGGGCTGGGGCTGGGGAACTTCGGAGAGCGAAGTCTCGATGAGGTCCAGAGCGGGCGCTGGCCATGGGCGATGCGGCTGAGGAACCGGTCCGAACCACGGACTGCCTGCCTGCACCCTGCCATCCCTGCCATCCCTGCCATCCCTGCCCTGCGGCCAAGCGGCTCGGGTGAGATAGGTCAGAAAGGCCCGTGGAAGAGGGGCCTGAGCTGAGACTGAAGGTGCATCTGCCGGGCAGCGCCTTGAAACACACAGCACATCGTAGCGACATCATAGCGGCCTGCGAACCCCGGAGCTTGCGTTTGCTCAGCTTCTGCAATTCTTTGGCACGACGCTTGAGCACCTCGCAGCTTCCACACTCGAAAGCTCACTGCCGAGCGTTCGCACTCCTCTTCCTGAGGCAAGTGGCGCTTGCAGTCGTCCAAACCTCTCCGAGGTTGTCCGTCTCTGTGTACACGGGAACCTCAACACCGGCAGACTGGTCCGGGGCCTCGCGCCTCGAACGAAGCCTAAGTGCTGTGAGCCTGCTCCGCAAAAGCCTCTTCCGCCAGCAGCGCCACGGCAACGGCATCAAAGACACGCCGGCGGCCAGGGCAGCGGTGACTCGGCAGCACGCAGCGATACGGCGATACGGCGATACGGCGATACGCAGCACAGATGGCGACGGCCCCTGCTGCCGACACAACTGCACCACGAGCCTGGAGCCACTGCGACTACGGCCCGGTTCGCACCAGGCCCGCGACCTTGAAGCTTCAAAGATCTTCAAAGCTTCGCCAAGAAAGCTCAAAGCCCAAAGAGCGAGACCGCGAATAGATCAACCCTAGCTGGAAGAATCAAGGGGCGCATGGCGTGCTACAACGGCTAGCGCGGCAGCACAGAGCGCCGTGCGCCAGCGGCCATGCTTTAGCATTGCATGAATGTGGAGAACTTGTTGAAATCACCACGTCGCATTCAAGCTAGGATTGCGCTAAAACTTTGGAGGCGGTTGCATGGAGACCGTTGATGCTGCAATCGCAGCGTTACATATAAGCTATGGCAGATCGGAGCTGCTGAACCGCCAGACAACTCTCGAAGAAACGACAGCATGCTCTCCTCACTGCTCCAGCTGTCCCGGAGCTCCACCTGGCAACAGGCCACATCCCGCTTGACAGCCGGAGGGCTCGAGGTCTCAGGTTATAAAGAGACACGCCTCCTCCACCTTTCCCTTCGCCAGGGGAGGCAGCGCTGCTCGGAGGAGCTTCAAAGCCTGACGATGTGACGGCCGTCCTCTCTGCCTGACGTAGTTGCTGCCTCACCCGCACGCCTTTCTGGCATCACGAAGACTGCGCTCGTCGCTGGTTGGGGCGAAAGTGTCCGGAAGCTTTTCCTGCGAGGGGGAACCGGGTGCAGTTTCACGCGTGCTCAGCACACATCTGCAATTCGCCGTGAACCCTTGCCGCCACTGGAACTGCGGCAGGAGCAAGTTCAAATCCCATCGCAAGCGTTGCAAGCCGTGAAATTGAGAAGCGTGCCGCATCGATTGGCTCAGCTGCACCTCGACACCACACTGATGCAAGGAGCGGGGCGCCCCAGAAGAACCAGCGGTTGCATTGCTCCTATGGCCCTAAGGCGTCGGCAGCTGGCCCGAAGTGTCAAAGCCTCCAACCAGAAAGAAATGGAGCACCGGCAGACTCCACCTCCTGAAGTCCCGGCCTTGCCACTGCCTCCAACCAACCAGCCGTCGAACTCTTTTCGGGGATGATTGGCAATCTCCTGTTCCAAACCCAGTACGTGTCTGAAGTCGGGTTCTATTTCGGGTCACTAGTATCTGCAGTCTGCACAAGGTACCCAAAGCTGCAGGCACCAAGACTCCTAACGAGTCCCTAGAAACCTTATTCATCTTCCCTCACGAAGACATGCTCCGATCTGAATCCAAAAGAACCCTGGGAACCTCGCCACTCTGCAAGGAGACACCAATGAACAGCCCGCCGGCACCGGCCGGAGAGGCTGTAACTTCATCCACCTGCAAGGAGAAGGATCAACTTTGTTGCCTTCACTGGCCTCTGCTTCCCCTGCTCTCGGCCTCGATCTCGTAATAAGAAGAGAAACAACCTGCCGCTTCAGCTTCTGCCGGCTGCCACAGTGACATTTTGGTACATCCGGAAAGTCGCCGAAAGTCGCCGGGAGCACCCGGAGTCCCGAAATGCCTGCAGGGACCGTCGCCTCAAGATCAGGAGGCATGGTACACTGATAACGAACAGGCAAGTAGACACCAGCAAGCCAGCAAGCAGGCGCCTACAGCCAGGCCCTCCGTATTTCCTATCACCTGGCAATGTCCAACATGAGCACAGCATCCCAGAGCACCCTGGGCAATCCAAGGATGCGACGACGCCCGTAGCTGCGAGGAATCCGCGGCCTGGCAGAACACAGAGAGGACAAGGCCAATGTCATCAGGGCAGGGCAGGGACGTCTCAGGTGCGGCCTACTGCAATGGACAGATCTGCCGAAAGCTGCACATCGTCTCCCTGTGCCACAGTCGTGGAGCTCCACATGCCGAAAACTCTCCGTACAAGCCCTTCCTTGGCAGTGCGATGCCAGTTGCGGAAGTAGAGAACTGCTGGTGTAAACCTTCCCGGAGTCGGTGATGGAAACACGAAAGGCCCCCCTGGGTGCCCCCTGAGTCGGCCGCTCTTGCCACTTTTCGCTCGCTGCGCCTTCTAAGCTGAGAACCCGCGTGCTGACCTGAGCAGCTCGAGGCTCGAGCGGCTCGAGGTTCCAACACTTCCAAGGGGAGCATCGTCAGTTTTCTCAGAGGGCCTGGAAATTGTCGTGCCGCAGATGCTCGTTGTCTTCCCGCACCTGGACGAGCACATCAAAAGCACAATGACATGATCCCAGGCTGATGCTCGTCACACCTGCCCGAGGAGTGTCCGCATTTCCTCGTTCTCCTGACCGGGACCGGAAGGTCTTCCAAGCGAGTCGACGCAGTCGTCATGGGTCTGACATATCAGGGAGGCCGCCTCAACCACACCAAGCGTGCGGTTTGCTAACCGCTGGTGCTCTTCCTCGGTGTGCGACTGCTGCCCTCTTGTCTTCCGGGAGCCGCTTGGGCAGCTCAAAGCGGCTTAGGGCTTCACCATCAAGAGGCGGAGGTCATCCGCGATGAGCTGCATGCGCTCGTTCAAGATCTGCCGTGAGAGTGAGACTTGGGCAGCTCCCGACAGTGATGGGATTGACAGCGCGATGAGCTGCCGCGATGAGCCGCCTGCTGGTCACGCCGAAGGTCGGCGTCTGCCTCGATGCCAACGTCGATCTTGCCCATGATGTACCTGCACAGCCACAGCAGGTGGTCTCGCTTGCCTCTAGTTGGCTTAGCGCTCGCTTCTTCAGGGCACTTCTGCAGGTCCTTGAGGTCCTTGCTGGGGAGTGAAGGCAGACACAGGCTATGCGTGTTCATCCCATTGGCTGGGGATTGCATGGCCCGATCCTTGAGCTGCCCCTGCTGCTTAGTGCGATAGCATGGATACTGGTGGGTTCTGGTGCCTCTCTGGCCCTTTCTTGCGTATTTTCCTGGAGCCCTGTAGCATGCCCTGCAGGCTCTACGCACTAACACTTCTGGTGCACGACACCTCTCTCTCGCGCGCCGCTATTGGGCACTTGGGCACCTTAGCCTTGCCAGCAGCAAGGCTGGCGCAAGGCTGAAGCATCTTTTCATGGCCAGGCGGGGCGGCGGCCCAGGCGGCCCAGGCCCAGGCTCTTGGACCCTCTCGGAACTGCGCTTGGGCGCGCGTGCGCCGCTTGGGCGCGTGCGCCCGGGGCGTGCGGTGTGTGACTCAAATGCTCGCGCTGCCCCCCCCCCCCAGTGGGTTGTTCTTGTTTTTTGCGCCCGGTCGGCAAAGCAAAGCAACCACCGGACTGGAAGGCCAGGAGCGTTAAAGCTGGACAGCCAGATCGTGTTAGAGACGCGAGTGGGCCCGGTGCAGCGGAGCAAAGAACAAGAAACAACAGCTGTGTTACACCGATAACAGTCTGTCTGCCCTCAGTCAGTCCCTGGCCTGGTTTGTCCTTTCCACTATTTCCCGCAATTCCTCCTGCGACTCGAACAACGTGACTTTAGAGAAGCTTTCCTTTTCAAAGATCACACCGCCTTGTCTCGAAGCCACTGGCTGTCTAAGACGTTCAGCCGGTTGATGCAGTTCATGACCTGCAGACCCAGACTGACCCAGACCCAGCCTTCGTCATGGAGACCGCGGTCCGGGGTCACTCAAATGCTGGGACCTCGTCCCGCATCTGCAGAGCATTGGCAGAAAGCTCACGCAGCTCCTGAAGAATCATCGAGACGAAAGGGCGGCTCACGGCGTCACACTGCGATCTCGGAGTCTCCTGGAGATCGAACTGTGCCAACTTTTCCGCCACCGAACGAATGTCTTTCCTGGGTACGAACCAAGCCAGTCCCTCGCCGAGGTCCCAGCAATGCTCCTTTGGCCTACACCGACCTCACATCCCGGTGCGAGAATTAGTTAGTTTGGGATTTTGCTTTTTCTGTGAGTTTAATTTTCTGCTTCCCAGGTCAGCTCAAACTATGGCGAGGTGCAATTCTCCTTTAGCATCGAGTTGTTGCCACAGTCCCAAGCTGGCCGTGTTCATAAGGGAAGCAGACACCATGAACAGTTTGCCGTTCTGGCTTCAGTGCTGTATGCTCCCTGCAACGGGGGGGAATGGTGGTACATCCCCGCGCCGTTCTTGTCGTGGCCATAGCCAGCTATAGCCACGGCAATGGGGGGGAGTGGTGGTAGCCCCTCCCAGGCGGAGATCGTGTTGTGGAAAACTATCTAAATCTATATCTATATCTATATCCATATCCATATCCATATCTATATATATGTATATATATATGGGTGCTGTTGGTGGTAATGATGCTGATGCTGTTGTTCTTGTCATCGTTGTTGTGGTTGTGGTTGTGATTGTCCTTGTCGTTGTACCGGTGGTGGTAGCGGCAGTAGTAGTAGTTGTTGTTGTTGTTGTTGGCAGTTGCTGTTGCTGTTGCTGTTGTTGTTGTTGTTGTTGTTGTAACTGGCGTTTTGGAAGACGCCGTGACCGCATTTTTTCTTCGTTTGATGGAAGTGTGGAAGTGTGGTCGGAAAGTGTGTTGTTGGGGCTTAAACTGTTGTTTGGGAGCACGCAGCGACCGCACTTTTGCTTCAAACTCGACGACCTGAAGCGCAGCATCGTAGAAACATCAAAAACAAAGATGCCATCTGCAATTACGTGGAAGGGGCTAGCCAACACCCCTAAAGGCCAAGCCTCGGCGTAGGAGGGTTTGCTTTTGAAGTAGTGTGTGGGGTGTGCCTGCTAGGGTGTGGAGATATTGTTCTCGGTGTCCGCGAAACAATGTCGTCATCATCCCCGAAACAGCTTCCCCCCACCCAAGTTCGAGTTTTCGCAGCCCTCCGGCTTCCCAAGGTCGAGTTCGCGAAGTGTATGTGTAACAATTTCGTCATCATCCCCCCCCCCCCCCACCCCCAACCCGATCCGAAATGTGTCTGAACGCAGCCATCAAGATCATCATCGTCATCATCAGCATCCTCATCATGATCATCTTCCTCAAACATGCGAGGAAGGTCCGGCAAGGGGCACCGGCCTAGTAGTAGTAGTATGTAGTAGTAGTAGTAGTAGTAGTAGTAGTAGTAGTAGCAGCAGCAGCAGCAGCAGTAGTAGTAAGTCTTGGTAGCAGTAGTGTTGGTAGTAGTAGTAGTCCCGGTAGTAGTAGAAGTAGTAGTTGTAGTAGTAGCAGTAGCAGTAGTAGTAGTCGTAGTCACCAGCAAGGATGAGGGTGGAAAAAATAAGCAAAAGCAAAGAGAAGCAGCAAGCAACAAGCAAACAAAAGCAGAAGGCACAACATCCAAGCGTAGAAAAACAAAAAACAAAACAAAAAAGCAAGTAACACGAAAAGACTCTATAAAAACGAAGAAAAGCACCTCCGCGCATCATGCTTGCTCACTGCACCCCAGGCGCTCGTTGTCGTGCTGCTTGTTCATGACGGCCTCACGTTATGCACTTGTGGGGATGCCAGGATCGTTGAAGAATTGAAGAAATGCTTGACTTGAAATGACCGGCCTCCAGCGCGGGACCGACTTCGTCGTAGATGGTCGTCTCGCACTGCGGGCATCAAGCAGGTACAGAATGTTGAATGGCGCATGCCTGTACGCGCTACATCCTGCAAGACCTAAGTAAATGCTCCATGGGAGCCGATTCGCTGCAACGAGAGCGGAAGAGCACACTGACTTGGTTACAGTGTTGTCATTCAAGCGCTGCCTACACTTGTTTCGATACGAAGGATGGCCTGCTGAATCGGCCCATACGTATACGCATTCTAAAGTAATCGGATAACTTCTGAAGCAAGCTAGTGTTGGTGCTCATGCATAGGTTCACTCTGAATGATGACGGCAAATCAAAGAGTTTTTTGCCTCCTGCACCCAAAGTGCTGCTAAGCATGCGCACATGCTGGTCGGATCTGTTTGCACGAGAAACCAGAATCAAGTTGGACTTGGGCTGCCGGGGTCTGAATACTTGGAACCTAGACGCCTCACAAGCGGCTACCACTCCCAAGGCACGAAGGCCTGGGGTGAACTGGGTAGAGACATGACTCATGGCATAACTCATGCCCAAACCCGCTTCCATGGGCATTTCGTGTTCCAGTACGAAGCGGGAAGGACATGAGGTGGCATTTACGGCTGCTCCGTGTGCCGGGGACCACGAGCAGACTGCAACGTTCTTGGGAGACTACTTGAAAGAGCTTTGCCCGGGCTGCATCTAAGCACTCAAGAGTGCTGAGTCGCTCTCACCTGGCTGTGCCGTATCGAATGGGCCTCAGCGTTGTGTTTCCGCTGGCCGTGGGCAACGATGGAGGCATGTATTGGCCAGCAGGCACCAAAGAAACACTCTTTGAACCAGTCAAGAAGCTTCTTCAACGACATCCAATCCGGCAAGCCCTTCTCGCTTGCTTCGCGCTTCAGGACTCGGAAGCCCTGGTCAATGTCCCCCACCTGCCAAGACCAAGACTATGTCCGACTTTGACATGGCAGAGTCTGAACACGTCGACATCAAGCAGCCATGTGAGCCTTGTAGGGTTCACGAGCTTCCTGCTTTTCCGTAAAGGCATCATCATCTTCCTTCGGAGTCTTGGCGCTCAGTCTGCAAAGCAGCACATATGCAAGCATCGGCAGCCTCCTTGTCCAGAAGAAGCGAAGTGCCGGCAACAATTCGCTTGTGTTTGACGGCCCGGCTAATCGCCACGTTCAGCTGTGCCTGAGCTGCGAAACAGTTTGAAAACAAACATTTTGGCCGTGGACATCTGCAGCTCCGCTGCGGTTTGCCATTTTTCATAGGCATCTGCTTGAAGATTGTCCTGCAGCTGCCACATATCCATGACTGCAAAGGTAACTTGATTCATCAGTCTCCATGAGCCCCAGCTCATCGGGGATCGAAGTGAGACAGGGTCCCTCCTGCTGCACGAGATCATCTCCGGCACCTGTGTGACCAATGTGCCAGGCTCTGCCAGGCTCTGCCAGCTCAAAACACCACGGCTGTCTGGGCAGCCGACCAAGGTCCCTAAACACCGCCTCGACATGCTCTTCGCCAAGAACGTCGCCTCGGTGGAGGAACGCATCAGTTTTGCAGACAGGTTGCCGGGGCTGCTGGGGGCTTGTCTGCCTTAGGATGAGCCTTGAGACCTGGCCCTAGCAGTAACACAGTCAGTCGAAGCCACGACATCTTTGAAGCAGCTCCTTCGTGAAGATCGGCCCCTTCGAGGGGCGGTTGCTGATGAACTCAACCTGGAGGAAACCGCGCAGGTATCACAGCATGGAAGCCTGCTGTAATTGATTCTGTTCCATCTCGACATACTGCCCAGCCGCAAGAGCCCGCTCGATCTGGTCCATCGCTCGACGCTGGCCGCGCACGCGTAGCAGCACGTCTAGCCGAAGGCGGTAAGCCTTCGGTGGCTCGAGTTGGGAGGTGAAGTTCCGAAGCGGCGGCGGCGCCTGGATGCTGAGCGGTATGCCGCGATCCTTCACGGCCTTCAAGAGGCTCATCGTGCGGACGGCATCTGCCACCTTCAGCCCAATCGCACATTCTACGGGCTACTGTACTAGGTGACGCTTCTGGCCTTCACGTAAGACTCCGCCAGGGCATAGTAGGGAAGCCTTCCAAACACTCAAAACAGCTGAAGCAGTGCATGATGAAGGTCAAAGCGACAAACCACTCATGTGCCGAGATGCCCTGCATCGCGAGGATCTAGGAGCTCTCCCAGAATACCTCTGGCTTCTGCCCTGAGATACAACTTCAGCCACCGCAACATCTGGTACCTCGGGGGGCGAGTGGTCGATCCGATTCTTGGCTTCAGGCTGGGACCCAGCTTGTGGGCTTGTGGGCCTATTCCCGATGTGCTCCCATGCTTCAATAACACCTGGCACAGAAGCACAGAAGCACAGAAGAGAAGCAGCAGATGACTACCGACGTCCCCCAGCCTGCAAAACTGCGCGCATCCGGCCGAAGGCCACTCCGGCTCATCTCGCGCAGGTGCCGGGCCGCCTGCCAGCCCAGGCCCGGCCCCGGCTGCCAGGCGTCACAAAGAAGGACGTAGGACGTACACGGACGACGTGACGACACGAAAGGAAGGCTGCGGGCTGCGGGCTGCCTCTAGTGGCCTGCCGACCTTCGCGTAGGCGGAGATCAAACAATTTGTCTCCCAACGACTGTCCACCTGGCCCAGGCCACCGCGGTGTGTGTGTGTGTGTGTATGTGTGTGTGTGTGTCTCTTAGGCATTCTCTGGCGCTCCTCGTCGCTCTCGGAATCCGTCTTTCTCCAGTCAATCCACCATCGCGCAGCTGCATGATGGCCCGTTGCTCCATATGCGAGCATCATCAACTGCAGGGCCAGGGCAGTGTTTCAGACGGTTTTGGGCAAGACAAGCAGTTCAACTCTCTGTTGCCTTGTAGGTCTGTCTGCTGGGCTGCATGTCATTCAGCAGCATTTCCCAGGCCCATCCCCTGGGCATGTGCACAAGCACGCGAACGGCAGACAGACCACCAATGGCAGCCAAGAGACTTTGCCCGCTTGGCAAAGTGGTGGCGCTGGATCAACAGTGGGTACCGAACCTCCTGGCGCGCTCGCTGCGCAAAGACCTGCCAGAACAGATCTCCGGCAATGCAAGCGTTCCCGTGGCCAGATCGACAAGAAGCGAAGAAGCCGGCCTGGATGATTCGATTGAAGTCGGCTTCGCTTGGCATCGTGCCATTGATCAGCTGACGTCGTAGAAGCTGCTCCCTTTTAGTGGGCCGAGCGACCTGAAGAGGCTACGTACAGGCGGCTAGGCCTAGTCACCTAGCCCCATTCCATTCCGACAGCCTGGCCGCCTGGCCTTTCCAGGGATGGCCATAGGAGGTCGACGCTTCATGAGCTTCTCCACAGTGGACCACTTCTTCACCTAGACACCAATCAAAAGTCTCTGCGGCTTGGCCGGGCCGGGCGGTTTGGGCCCCCTGCTAGATATGGATGCTTGCCATAACCAGGGCCCCACCTTTTGTGTCGACCAACCCCGGCTGTCTTCAAGGCTACGTCTACATGAGAGGCAGGTACCATACACGCTGGTGTTTCGTCACCCTGTCTCTGGCGTTGTACCTGAGCTGTAGAAGCCATCTGACTGTGCCGAGGTTTGCCGAGTCATGGCACTGGAGCGGCGACATGAACGTCTGACATCCGAGGACCGAACGGTTCGACCTGAGTGAGCAGACATGTTGTTCCTGTGCAGAAAGTCACGAATATCGCGAATAGAGCTAAAGTGAGGCATGCGCCACTCGGGAAATCGGAGCCTGACTGGAATTACGGCAGCACTCGTTCCACAGCACACCCGGAGCAGTTCCAACTCCAGCCTCCTTTGGAACGGTGACGCTGCCCGGATAGACCGGCGCCCTCAGAACGCCGCATCGGCTGCACAGAAACAGCGCTCTTGAGAAGCGGCACAAGCTCCTCAATTTCCTGCAGACGCCAAACCCAAAGGGTGATCTGCCGAGCGGCAGCTCGTTCTTCGGAGCTGGAGGCTTTAGCAGCTCCTGTACATCACCAACAAGGCCCCCAAACAAAGCTGCAAATGCGGTGACCTCACCTGAAGAGGTGGTGCCGCAGCTAGGCCACTCCGTGCAGCAACCAGTGCCAGCGCCTGAGCAGGTGCACTCGTACAAAGCTCTACACGGCTGCACAAAGTCGGGACGTCCAGCCAAGCTGCGCTGCCGGCCAATAGTACTTGCCACCTGCATTCTCTGCTCAGCTGCGCCACATGTTTTCCCAGGCTGCTATCTGGAAACGGCCTCGAAAGTTGCCACCGACGTCTCATCGCATTGCGAAAACGCGGCCTGACACACGACGATCCGCCCCCCCCCGCCCGCAGTTTCCACTGCAGTCGGAATCTGGCCTGTTGACGTGCCCAAGTTCGGTGTCCAAAATAGCTTGAGCCAGATAACGATTGCGGCAATACGTGCGCTCTGGTTCCCTCGTCTTGTGTCATGCTTTGGCTCCTCCATGCGATCTGCGAACCACTCGTATGCTGTCGCTCTGCGAGTGTTGCACCTTCTTGATCATCTTGACAAGCTCTTCTGATGCCACCTGGCCGAAGCTTTCTGCAACGCTGCACGCTGACGGACCATCGGCTCTGCCTGCAGCTTCATGCTGCTCCGTTCTTCGGATTCTCTCAGCGCCACCTGGTGCGGGTGTTTCACGGTCCTCTATGCTCCCCGACTAGCAACACAAGCGTTGTGGCGTTGTGTACTCTGGCAATGTAGTTTTGGCATCGGACGGTTTGGAATCCTAAGCGACATCACCGAACCTGTGAGGCTTAGGGACCAAGTGCTTTGCAGGATGCAAAAACAGAACAAATACCCCGAGCTTCTGCCACTGTTGCTTGGCATGTCTGTTGCGAAGCAGCTCGAAGTGACTGATTTCGGGAGTGTTGTTGATCCCACAAAAACTCAACCAAGCACTTTGGCTCCTTGTAGGGTTCGGGGAACCCTGAAACAGCCCACACTCTGACCAATCTGATCCAAGAGTGGAAGGCGCAGGCAGACAGGATGCCAGTGCACGAGCAACAAACACGACATGCCTGGTCTGATGCTGGCCACTGGCAGGTCGTGATGACACTCTTGGGCTGTCTCTGTCGAGTCCGACGTAAGAATCTCATCCGTGCTGTATCGCTCGTCCTCGAGCGGCTACTGGTCCCACTTGTGTAAGAGCTCTCACTCTGCCATGGGCTTTGCACTTGTGCGCTCCGGCTCGAAGTATCGCTTCTAGAGTGGTAGCACGACCCATCAAACTTCATCTAATCGGGACACACCTAACAGTCTGTGCCTCAAGCGCGTCGAGTCGCGCAGTCAGGCGGCTGTTGTCGTCCTTATGAGAGCACAAGATCCGAATCACGTCCTTGTTGATGCCACTGCATCAGCTGTCATCTTCTCGACTCTACCCGTCCGATGCCCTGTCCTCCAGCGCGCGGATTCGTATGAAGTGCAAGTGTTCCCGAACCTGCACTGCTGTCTGCGCTTGTAGTTTTTATAGACTTGTGGTTCAGCATAGCTTCGGCAAAAGGCGTCATGAGGCCTCAATGGTGCATTCGCCGGACCCTGCTGTAGAAAGCGCCCGCTGCAGGTCCTGCAAGGACTAAAGGCCAACATGAACTCAACCTGGAAAAAAGCTAGCTGTTTTTGGAACCTCCGGGAGGGGCGGAGATTCCGTGATGCGCAGCTACAAACTGTAATCTCACCAGCACGTACGGGGTCCGCAGGAGTCGTGATCTTGCCATAGACATCGTAGAAGTCGTACGTGCCTGTCGGAAAAAAGCAAAACTCTTGAAAGCATTCTGGTCTTCTCGCACTTCACTGCCTCTGGAATTTCCAAGATAGACCACACTAAGCTGGAAAATTGCTCGGCGATTCTGTTCCAAGCTGAAACTGAGCTCCGAGAGCATCCGGCTTTCTTCGGGTGCTTCGGCTGTTTGGAGAGAGCTCGAGACCAAGCAGCACAGCTCCGACTCTTTGCAGTATGCCAGCGTAACTTCCTGCAGCCCTGACAGGCTGCAGTTTCGGAAGGATTGCGAGGCCCCAGAGCTTTACTTCGAGGCTGGAGAAGTCGACATGTCGAGATTTCTGGTTGCTCTCTCAAAACTGGAGCCGATAGGTTCCATGGACCTCCCCCCGCCAACTCCACTGACATCGGCAGAATGCAACTTCAATTCTTTCATGGCACAATGGGATCTCCAAGCCTTCAGGCAATCCCAGCTTCTCTTCGGCGTCCTGGTGTTCAGACACCCATGGACGAAACTGCACAGAACAAGCAAAGAGGCTGCTCTTCATACACCGTCCTGGAAGAAAGCTTCTAGGTTCTTGATCGATCGCACGGCCTAATCCCGAAGACATTGAAAGGCACTGAAGCATCTGGAGACTGCTGTTGTCACTTGTGCAACAAAACGTGATCACATCAAGTAAACAAGCAGCGACTTGCGAGCTTCCGATCTTCTGAATCAACCAGCTTGAACTGAGCACAGCAGCATCCGCACCGGATCCCCGTGCCATGACCTGCAATACAGTCGCAGTCATGTCACGGGAAGACCCAAACGTGTAGAAGCCTTCAACACAAAAATGTGGCTGTGCCGGCTATGCTGTGAGGCTGTGTGCTGGGCTCTCTTGTCGCCATAGGCGAACACGAGTCGTTGCGACATGGCCTCTGGTCCACAAGCACCAGAGTACCAGAGCACGTGAAAATTCAACTTGCAGCGATGGGCAGTGGGCACCAGGGGTGGGATAACGTAGCAACCTGAGAGTGCGGCCGCACTGGGGGCCCTCCAGCCTCCCCCTGCACCCTTTGGCGGGAAAGCTGTCTGCGGAAAGGAAAGACGGAAAGTGCAAGTAGCACCCGTCCTCCACTGTCCACTCCATGCCGCTCAGACATGACAAGGGCCCCCGGCTCCCCGGCCCCGCCCACGGCCCGCGCTTCTTTCTGTCGAGTGCGCGACCGCGCGGTCGGCTCGTCGGCTCGTCGGCTCTGCGCTCTTCGGCAGAGGGAGCTGAGATTGCATTTTAAGGGGCTCTGTGCCAGGTTGGGAGAGCTGAGCTCTTGAGCTGCATCTGTGTTTGATCTGCTTGGTAGTCTTGTGTAGCGGATTGAATCTCAGTGTGCCACACCATCCACCCAAACATACTTGCCTCAGCTGCGGTCGCAGTCACGGGACATGGATCGCAAAAAGGTATAGGGCGCCGTGCTCAAGAACTTTTTGTGGAAGTCACTGCGGACCTGTGAGAACACTGAGCAGAGACTGGGGGATTATGCAGGGGGCCGAGCATCGCCGAGCTGGCTGAGAGTTGCACGGCGTCGTTGATGTACCGTTGCTTGACTTTCGGCGCGGTGCGCGCCTGAAGCGCCGGCCCCCGATGGCCCAAGCTCGGAGCGCTCGGAACGAAGTCCCGGCCCCGCCTGATTCTTGAAGACGGTGTCGTCATCCCAGCGCCTCGTTCAGGCTCGCAAAGCGCCGCGCCCCAGCCGCCCCTAACCTACCTGTATGACGCTGTATGCCCTATGAAGTGCCTCTTCAGCGATACGTCGGAGCCTTCTGCAAGAAGAGGGTTCCCCTTCATGACCTCATCCTGAAATCTCTTCGAATCTGCTTCTCCCGATCTCTCGAATTCCGTCATTGAGGCCCAAGCTCTCTGCGCCCGCTTGTCCTGCTTGGCTTGAAGTGCCTCACAAGAACGGCTTCACGACTTCAGCTCACTGAAGGCCTCTGCGAGCTCAGCCGCACCTTCTTGGCCTCCTCCTCTTCCTCCCTCTCCTTCTTGATCTTGGCCAACTCCCTCATCAGTTCCTGAATCCGAAGATCTTTGCAGGGCGAAAGCATCTGATCAAGGAGGTCATTGCTGCGCTCCAGTCTGTGAAATTTCAGGCGTCGTTGCCGCGCTACAAACCCAGATTTCAACATGCCAAACCAGGTTACCCCGGCCCCAGAAATCCAAATACGCATGGGTCCTGGCAAAGGCATGGTGTGGGAGGGTGCGCAGCCAGAAAATACAGGGATCCTGGAAAGGACCTTTCCAAAAAGAGCGGCCATACCACTCATCGCGACAAGTCTGGGTCTCTGCAAAAAAAAATCCGGCAGGAGCGTTCTTTCCAAAATCGGCCACGTTGCGGCTTTGCGGTTTCTCCCCCGCAGTTTAACGTTGGAAGGCTGCGATACCAGGACCCGGAGCTCACAGCACGTCAGCACACGCCACGACACGTGCCTTGTGCGATAGCACTCGTAATGCAAACGCGAAATCCCGATGCCCTAAGAGCCTAAACCCTAAATCCAAAAAACAAGCATCCCTGAATAAACCAAAAAACACTAAACCCTAAAGCATTGGTGTCCCCTGAGCGTCTCTGAATCTCTGAATGCATGGGAGCTTGACACCGACACCCCCCACTCAATCGGAACAGACAGCTGATTTCCCGCCGGATGCCTCTGCATCGTCATCGTCGTCGTCATCATCGTCATCTTGACAGGTACGCAAGCCACATCCAGGCACAGCTAAGGCGCCTCAGGATCAGGCCTTCGTTCTCTGCCTCTTTTTCCTTTCAGGATGCCGAAACAGCGAGTTGCGAGCTGGCACGGAGAGATTGATCTCTGTCCTTCTCGTCCTCACTAGGGAGTTCCTCGTCAGCGTCCTGATGGCAAGCCCACCCTGGAAAATGATTCCTGGCCAGCAATCGGCCGGCAAAAGTTAGCCCGGAACAGTCGGGCCTCAGGGAAGGGATTGTCCTCTAGGGATGGCCGTTTCCTCTCCTGAAGTTGCACGTATTGATAGCATTGAATTGCGCGACTAAGCCTGCAAGAAGACGCTCTCGCACAAGCGTGCTTGTGGAAGAGGCGCACTCCTTAATTCTGCCTTCTCGCTCATCCTTGGCTGCCTTCTCTCTTCTCTCCAGGTCCTGGCCATGCAAAGAACTGGCGGAAGCTTATCATGATGATCTGCAATGCACGGCCCGTTCGAGTTTGCAGGTTCTGTCCTCTGTGAGATCTGCCCTGGAACCACGATCTTCGAGAAGACCCTGGCCAGCCTCATAACGAATTGCTGGGAGCAGCATCCCTCAATGTCCAGCCGAAGCACAATGTCTCAGCGCAAAACTAGAAATGTGCTGAAGTGACGCACTTGCCACACAATTGCAAATTGCCTGCCGGAATTTCATCTTCTTGAAGGTGGCCGCATCTCTGTTGTTGATCTTGGCCGATGAAGCGGTGTGGCATGCGAGCGTTGCCCGAAAACGACGAGAGGCTTTTCATCTTCGTGATGCCATCTGTACTGATGCGTCTGAGCTGGAAGACTTTCGTTGTCTGCGCAACCATCATGTTGCCACCTGGGTCACTGGGTCACAAACCGCAACACCAAACACCCAAACACTGCATACCGTCCAAAAGCCAAAAGCTTCCCCTCAAGACTTGGACCTGGGTTGCTGTTGCTGGCAATCGCCGCATTCCTGGCGTGAAGCAGATGCGAGACTTCTGATTTTACGCAAAGCAGAAACCTACGATGGTTACGTCGCGCACGGCACATACACCCATCTTCGCTCTTCAGCCACAACCAGCGAAGTTCTTTGCTATTGGGGTCTCTTCGCTCTCTTCGCTCTGTTTGCTCTTCGCTCCCGTCGATCTTTTGTATGTGAAACTTTTCAGCGCCTTTGCCCAAACTGTTCGCCTTGGCTTTGCCCTTGCCTTCGACCTGAAGCTGCCTCCTCCGCTCCGGCGACTCCCCGCCGTCCTCACCCGCCTCACCCCGCCAGCTATTGCGCTCTCGGCACTCGGCTCATCTCGGCTCCACACCATGTCGGCCGGTGCGCTGTCGTCATGGCTCGAAAGTCGCGGGCTGGGGCTGTCGGAGCAGCTCCGAAGCTCCTGTCCTCTGCTCCCGGGTCTCTAAGCTCGGGCTGCAGCCGAGCCGAAAGGTCGCTCGCCCTTGGAGACTTGTCTGAAGAAAAGAGACTGTACCAGGGCTGCTCCGTTTCCAGGAACACATGTCCTCTCGGGCTCACAAGGACGGGACAGACGAAAGCCACAAAACATCGCAACTCTTGTTCCACACTCTGGCCCCTCTCAAGCTGCGGTCCTGGCATGCTGTCTACCGAGACCTCAAAACGCACATCCCTTTGAGATGGCGCAGGGGCCACTTGGGGCTGCCTTGGGCAGGGCACGGCGAAATCCGTGGAACACTGCCAGACTGGTGGCTAAACATCTAAACCCTACAGTCACTACACGAAGACAGCCGTTTCCCTCTATGCAAGGACCGTCTTCGGAACGGCCGGCATGCGGCTCGCGAAGCTGTGAGACGAAGCGAGCAGGCGTGACTTGGCTTCTGTTCTCGTCCTTATGACAAAGCTTGCTTCTTGATCTTCTTGCAACTCCATCTGGTTTTGCACAATCTTCGATGTTCCTCGATCACAGAATCTACTTCGCTTCCTCCAGCAGACCACGGTTGCTTTCTAAAGCTGCTTCCCTTTTGTTTGCACTCAAGTTCCTCCAGGCTGTCGCGTCAGGAGTTTGTAATGGTGCGTACCTATCTTAACAGTGGCAGGAATGCTTCGAGAGGCCGCAACATTACAGTTGTCTGTGAAGCGGACAGCTCTTGAACTGCTCGTACCTGCTTTGCTGCTTGTTCCTAAGCGATCGAAGCGATTCGCCTCAACTTCTGAACACCAACAGCAGCTTGGGGCAGCCACAGAAAAGCCTCACGGCTCGTCACCGTCTCCCCTGCTCAAGCACACATGCAGGCGTGAACAAAGGATGTAGCCATCTGTGAGCAAGGCCTGCAGTGGCGTAGTAGTGGTGCATGGAATTGATGATAGGCCTGAGCCTTAGAGCAAGCCACTTGCGCAGAAGAAAAATCGCCGCAAGGTCCCTGGCTCCTTGGTGTCCAGAGTCTTCAGAAACCTGGCCGGCGCAGGGTCAGACGGGTCCCAGGCGCTGACAGCGGACAGGCTGTGCGAGTTCAACACATGCCCGGCAGAACCCCGAAACCTGCAGCCGTCAAGAGCAGAGCAAACAGCTCGGCTCCCGAAAAAGGCGCGCCAAGTAGACCAGCGGAGAAGACAAGAGAGAGCGGAACAGAAGAGAAGGGGCACCTTGGAGAAGCTCGCTCGCATGGGACCCCACGGAATGGTGTTGCTGGATAGCTCCTCCTGGAATCTCACCCGGCATTCCATCTTCTGAGATCCAGAAAGCCAGCGTCCTCGGCAGCTACAGACAACCTCAGCCAGGACGGCCATGCGGAACACGCACCATGCTCCGCATCCAGAAGAACCATCTTGGCTCGCGACCCGGCCCAGGAAGGGTCTTGACCGTCATGATCCTGTTTGCTCTGTGCGGCCGTGCTTGATGCAAAAGATTCAAGAACCGAGGCCCTTTCGATGCGCCGCAAGGCGGGCAGACTCTTATCCCTGCAGTGCAGCAAATGCCACTTCGACATGACATTCCATGTGCTAACAGCATGTAACCTGTTTACCGCAACATGACAGTGTGGAGAACGGCAGCCTCTTCCACTTGTGGATGGCCGTCTGAGTCTCTGCACGCAGGGCTGCACTTTTGCTCTTGTCCGCAACATGCGACTCCTGAGACCTGGCAAGTTTGCAGCAGCATGAAGCATGACTGCATGACGTGAGTCACCTACCATCCCCCAACCTGGGATTCCACATCTGCTCCAACTCGTGGGCATTCAGCTTCTCCCGAACTGAGCGAGCCGCTACACTGCCACTACTCCACTACCCGATTCGCCAGCTCCTTGTCCACTGGTTCCCTCGGCTCCCTCGCTCTCCGGGCTCCCTGTTTCATGCACGCCCCTGTACCCCGCACGCTCAGAGATGCCGTCACCTCAAGAAGCCTCCGCCTCCGCGAATCCTACACTTTCTCTCTTTGGGCCTTCAGGCAGGCCTCTCATTGCCCTCCACGGCTTCGCAACTGAAGGGAAGGCAAGGCTTTAGCGGCCTGGTTTGGCAAACCGAGCATGTGGCCATGGGCTCGCAAATCAGAAGCACATCGGCGGAAAGGAGCCATCTGCCACTTCACCTTCACAGCGAGTTCCAACTGCTTGCTGTGTGCAGTGAAGCCGAGCTTCGCCTGCTGCCGCACTTTAGCATCACGCTGCTCCGCCGGGAGCCGAGCCTGTGAAAAAGCCCGCATTTTTGGAGGCTGCAAAAACTCTCCGCTCCGCTTCGAAGATTGACAAAGCCCCAAAAGGCACAAGGCCAAGCCTCGGCTGAATCCGTGGAGTTGCTTTGAAGTGCTCTCGGCTGCAAAAAAAACGTTGCCCATACGCACACTGCGCTGGCTATCTTTCGGGAACGCATCGCCTCAACAATTAGTGTAAGGTTGGAACATGTCCAAAGCACTCGCAAGCCCCACACAATGACATCCGTGGTGCAGTATCTTAATGTAAACATTAAATAAATGATTAAACCCTTGGTTACCAGGCGAAACCACAGCAAAAAGCTTCGTTTCGAGCCTTGGGACATTTTGAGGTGTCCCGGGTTCGCCACTGTTCTGGCTCCGGATCTCTCTAAGGGGACCGTCGCGATGATGTGGCAGGGCGCGCAGCACTCACCCTCAATAGTCGAACAAAGCAGCCGTGGAACACGGTACTGTAGGCCGTCAACGACACCCATGAAGAGAAGCAAGTGCAGCGAGTCTGTTGTGCAAAATGGCTCGGGGTTCAAATTTAGCACCCTCGTTCCGTGCTTGGGAGGGATTTGCTCCTCGAGGGCTGAGGTTTGTAGGACACTGATTTGGGATTGAAGGCTTCCGGCATTGACGTTCTGGGTTTATGGTTGCTTTTGGGACGTTCGGGCTCATGGGTTGAAGTTATAGAACTAAGGAATGTTTGCCTCCTCCAGATGATATATGGTTTCGCTTGCTTCTTGCGATGCTGCTCAGACATCTCCGTGCTGCCAACTTTAATCGACAACTCAACTCTTTCAATGCTGCCACTGCCTCAGTGTGAAAACTGAGATAACCCAGAAACAAAATGAGGTAAACGTGGCGGTGTGCCTGCGCCTACGAGACAACATGGACACCCAGCACGTCGACCGGCCTGTGTTCCGGACTGCCCAGCTTGGAGGGCTGCCATAAGTTCACCTGGCGACGACATGGCCAAAGACAGAACAAGCTGGTCGCAAACTTCTGCCAAGACGGCCGATGCTGGTCCCACCATCTCTGGTGCACCTTTGCAGGATGTTCTTCTTGAGGCTCTCTTGAGCATCACCAAGGCTTGAAGTTCGGACGCTATCACGGAGAGACATGAAGAGACTCAACAAGTTGACTCATTCGGAGCACGGCACAGAGGAGTCCGCACTTTGGACTCAGGTGCGCTGCCCATCTGATTGCTCGGGCGACGCCCATTTCCAATACACCGGTGACTCTACCGCTAAGCAACGAGGCTCCTGTTACCGCCACATGCAGATCCCCAAGCCATCGCAGTCTGCATCGCTGAGTGCGCTAGAAGGTCCAGGTGTGGGGTTTGAGAGGAAAATATGATGGTCTGTAAGAAACCACCACCCTCTTTGCTGGAGTCATTGTTGATGTGAGTTTTCAATCCGCCTGCACCCAACGCATCTTCAATGAACTCTTCGGCACTCGGCTGGTAGGAGTATAGAACGAGAGACGCTATTTTAAATTATCCCGTCTCTTGCCGCCAGCAAACTCCTAGATCCTAGCCGTTAGAGATCGTCTGAGCTTCAAATTGTCATTAACTGTAACGCTGCATATATTGGAACATTGAAAACTAGTGTTGTGCAACCATCGCAATCGTCGTCCGCGGCATTACGCACGGGTTAGCGTTATCAACTTGATAATTTGTCTGACCCGCGGGTCTGTCGCAGGACAACGCAGCAAGATGTGCCCAGCAAGTTTCACTCGCCCTTGCTACAGCATTTTGCGGAACGGCATGATTTCCACCTGCGAGTTCACAGGCCCTACGATTTATATGCGTGGAAGCCAGTCCAAGTATCTTGCCAAGGATTTTGTGGTGCAAGCATGGTCTTTCCAAGAAACATGAGAGCAGCACTTGGCCCTGTTCATTCGATGCCATACGGCTTGGAAAAAGATTCCACATGACGTACGAGCTCGTTAATTGCACGTATTTCCACGTTGTAGTGGTGACAAAGATAGTACTCTTCTGCAACATCGTATATTCGAGTATGTTGTTAAATATACCGAGTGCACGATAGTATGGTCAGCATGGTGTAGGGTTTACAGTCAAGTCTTCGCGTGCAGGGTTTCAACGTCCAGTACTTTCGGGATTTAGGATTTGATCCAAACATCTTTGGGCTATCGATCAGGTTGCGGCATGAGCGGGTTCTACATCTCGCGGTCGACGGATCGCTTGACATTACTTCGACGATTTTCGACGTGCGGCATAGCACACACACGAAGATCCAGCCCCGGCCCCTTTTCTGATCTTGTCGCCACTGTTGAGGTTTGATTTAAGTTGCGGGGATGTAGCGCTTCTATGCACCGGACGTCTTGGAACAAGGATATAACCTGATCAAGTATCTATGCAGTCTGTGCTTCGATTCTGAAATAATGCCTGTATCTATGCACGCATGCGCAGAGAAATGGCCTATGTCACCTATGTCCGTGTCCCTGTCCTTCTCTCTCGCTCTCGTTGTTCTCTTTGTCTTTCGTTCGCAAGGTTTTTCTGCCACTCTTTCCGTCGTTCTGTCCTTGTTTCGGAAAGGTAACAGGCAGGGTGCCCGCCGCGCTCAAGGCGCCGCCGATATTGTATGGGAAGCACGATGAAAAGAGGGAGACAAAACTGCGAGTGAGCAAAGCCATCACCCGTCCTTACTTGATGTGGACCCTGAAATTGGCTTAATTAGCCATTTTTTCAGCGTCGTCCCCCCCCATGGTCCAAGCCGGCGATGTTGGGGACGCTGAGAACAAAACCGAGTTGGCCAAACCAATTTACGATGATCGCTGTCCGGCCGGTTTCTAGCCAAGTTATTCCTATTTTTTTGGCTTGGACGACGCTGTCCCTGGACCCCAGAATTCACCCAGCGGAGCTGGACATGGCTGCCGACGGGCCAAACCACAATTTGAGCCGGCAGTGCTGGAAGAAGCACCGGCAAGCAACGCGTTTCTGGGTCAAAAACGCAAAATCTTGCAGCAAGACCGTCCCTTTTGTAACTTTACTTGCCGCCAAACCTATCAGGTCTTCCCTCGGGAGGCAAACACTCAAGCGTAAAGTAGTATCGACAAGAAACACAATTACTTTCAACCGCGCAATGCGAAATTTGCGCAGAACACCTGTGCATTTCAAAGCCGGTCTGAAGAACATAGGGCGGTTTGCGTTATGTTTTCTGCGGACGTTCAATCTCTAGGACGGAGCACATTCCTCCAACCGGGAGGAGTTGGAGGACGGACAGACCAAGGGCCCCTTGTATGAGGATCTTGATATTGAGGATCTCCGCCGAGCAATTACAAGGGTCCCGATATCATTGGACGTTGTCTGGGTCGAACTCCTAAACCTTCAGTCCCCATCCCTTAAACTGGAAAGTTTTCTCCCTGAACCACAAACCCCACTCCCGCGGCTTAATGATTTTCCAAACCGGGGGTCCCGGTGCAGGACGCATGGGCCATGGCAGTGGCTGACAGCGCACCAGAACTGGCACGCCCATGCTTGCCTTAAGAGCTCGAGCAAAATTCGGATTTAGGGTCAAAGGATGCTTCGGGACGTTGGAGAGATTGCAAGGCCGCGAGTTTCAGAAAGGACCCGGAAAAAATATCGGGCCCCCATTTGGGGCTGATAGGTTGCATGCCTCGAAGGGTCCGTGTACCAGGAACACGAACAGTGTTGGTTTGCTAAAAAGAGTCCCCCGCACTTGGGGTTGTTCCGCCTGTTCACATGAAAGGCAGGTAAGTGCGGTCTTAAACTTAAGACGCAAGCACCGAAATAACCCTACCTTCTCTAGCAAGTCGCATGTGGTACTGGACACTGTTTCGGGTTATTCAAGGTTGATTGTCTGTGTGTTGGGTTGTTCAACCCGCCTTCAGGGCTGAGTTTAGGGTCGGGCAGAGTAGGTACAAAGGAGCCTCCCAAGTTGAGAGTGTTGAACAGTCTCCCCAAATCACCACGACTCTCCCGAAGTTCACCAGGTCCGCAGGGCTTTGCCTCAAGCCTCGTTGAGAGCCTCGGTCAATGCTCTGCAACCTTCTATCCATGCCATACCTCTTGGCTGCAAAGGTGAAGCAGGCGGACTTCGGCTTACAACGTTTTCACTTCCTCACAAAACCATGTGCACTTGAGGTTGGGTTGTTACCGTGACAAGCGCACGAGATTTGAAACCACGACACAAAACCACATTACCACGACAAGAAATGGATCAACAGTCTGACAAGTGATCTTTTCTTCACTTGAGCGCACACCTGCCGCACACCTCCCGCACACCTACCGCACACCTACCGCACACCTCCCGCACACCTACCGCACACCTAACGCACACCTCCCGCACACCTGGCGCACACCTCCCGCACACCTGGCGCACACGCACCCACACCAGCTTCTGTGCGACAGAGAACCGCGCCTGTCGTGCAGTAGCACCATTAATTGTCAATGTTCAAGAGATGCTTGTCACAAGTATGTTTTTTGTCATGGTAAAGGCCCCATGTGCACTTCTCAGAAGGACCCGCGTGCTAAAAAGAAATGGCACACACCCAACAGCCCCAAAGGACAGCATGGGGCACAAGCGAAACCAAAAAACATGCTGAATAGCCTCAAAAGCAGAGGCAACGACTAGGAACCAAATGAGAAGAGACCGCTCAAACCGACTGTTGAAAACAAATGAACAAAGCACTCCATGTTTTGATGAGACATGCAAAACGCGAGCACCACGACACAAAACGCACGTGAACTCCGTCGTGGCCAGGCGTCTTTGGAGATTTACATCGTCGACATGCATAATGCAGTTCAACAAGCTGAACGGGGATTCGGCTACAACATATGAACAATTTCGTAGTGGACGGTTTTATCCGACAAGCTATGGAGACCTGCAACGATTTGGGGAAGATTGCCAAGTGCAGCAACAACAGCCAATTGAAAGATTCGTCATCGGTTTTTGCAGGTGTGCCGGCATTCCTACAGATGTTTTTGTTTAACGCTCGAGCGCTCACTCTAGCTTGACATAGACAGTCTACAAGGCTTGTGCTCTGCCTCTTCAGTTCTCGTTCTTTGTGGCTTCGCGGCTTCGCGTTCAAGTCAATGTCATGCTCTCCACACCATCCGCACAACGGCCCTAGAGCAACAGCCAAGAGTGGTGTAGTCTCGACTCTTCTTTCAAGATTCGCACTGTAAGGCCGGAACTCCACGATGTCCATGATCAATCGCAGATCACCAGTGCCCTCATCCCATATTCGAATATCCTTCCAACTGTGATGTCACACCTCCCCTTCCGCTTGAGATCTCTACAAAGGGGCTGGGTGCGAGTCCAGAACACACAAGCAGAGCAGCTCTCCTCCAGTATCTTCTTGAGCTGGTGATACTCCAAACTGGCCTTCACTTTGATACATCGGCCGTTCTGGGATCCCCCTTCCCTTCCTTCCCCACTGCCCACCTCACGCTGTTCCGGGCGGAGGGATGCAAAGGCCTCAGGGATGCCGCCGTACTTCCTCGGCTTCAAAAGGGGCTTCACGCATCACGCCACAGACGAGCTCGTCTCGTTGGGAAGGGCACGAGATGCAGGCCAGGCGGAGGTCCTGGGAGCTCGGCAGCTCGAGCTCTCTGCGCTCTGCTCCGCTCTGCTCCGCTCTGCTCGCCTCCAGGGCCGTGGAGGGGGCGAAGAGCCGCACGCCGTGCTCGAACTCCGTCGTTGTCAACTGCCCGCACGAGGCAGCATGAAGCACGGCACGGCAACGCTCTTCCTCTTCTCGCTCGCAAGCTCGAGCTCAATGCCCTGCCTTGCCGTCGCGGTTCACGTCCATGAGATTAAAGAGTGCTTTCGTGTCTTGCTCGGAAAGCTGCACCTGCCGAAATCCGGGATGAGAACACGGTCTTATTCTGATGGCAGCCGGCTGGATCTGCGACTCTGCTGCTTCTTGCTGTTATTTCCGGATGCTCTCTTGATTCCGTTTTCTCATACGGTACTGCCCGGAGGGACGCTGGGATGGAGTCTGCGAGATCTTGAACTAATTGAGGGTCCGCTTGAAACTGGCTCTGTCCCCCTCTCTTCTTGGAGGGGCTCTCGTTCGGTGCTTCCGAAATCTACGAAGACCATCCATCTCCAGTAGGATGGCTCCGTTGGCACCGCACGTGGCGTCGACGGCAAGAGTCTTTACCACAAGTCTGCAGCCAAGGTCTGTGCTGGAAACATCTAGAAACCCACCACCTGCAGGCTTACCGTGAACCTTCCTGACGATTACATGCAAAGTCCACCGTGCACTCAAGTAATCGCCGGATGTAACGACATGCAGAAGGCCTGTCCGAGCATTTCTTGGTACTCCTCGGGAGTGCGGCCTCAGAGAAAGGGTGTCATCACGGCATCACAGCACCCAGCACCCTGAGCCGCCTCTGGCCTCTGGGCCTCCGGCCGTCATCTTCGGTCTCAGAGCCGGGTCCAACCAGGTCCTGCAGAAGGCACCGTGAGCGTGGGCCCGCGGGCCCCCCCAAAACACCGCCACCGCCACCCGCCCGCCTTGAGCAGGTCTTGCGCCTTCTCCGCACCGAGGCCCGAATGCTTCGCGATCCAGGACGCCTCAGTGACAAAACTTCCAAAACTGGGCGATCTTTCCGTCCACTGGCTGGGCAGCCGGCCCGCCGGGATCTCGGCACAGGCAACACACTAGGACACCGTGCTGTGCACGTCTACGTGTACGCCATACTCTCTGCACCATCACACCCCCACGTCCCTCGTAGCTTTTTTTGGGCCCCGTCTCTTCGGCAGTCATCCCGCCGTTGCCGTCGCTGCGCGGGGAGTCCTCTGCGGAAACACAGGCGATGCCTGCGCCTATGCAGAACAAACACCTCCTGGCCTGGACCACGATGGAATGCCTCTGATAGAGAGACCCTTTCCTCTGCAGCCAGATCAATGGGCCTTCAGCTTTGCAACTAGCTTACAGACAGGCCTGGAGGGTGCGATCTCCACAGCCGGTGGTGGAGGCGGCTTCAACTCCACCTCAACGGGACAACTTGGACTGCAAGGCATCCCATATGCCATGTGCTCCCGCAGTATCTGGTCCTCTGCAGTGGCTCGGCCCGGGTCTTAAACGCAAGAAATCACAAGCGATGTTCAGATCTCGGGAGGCCCCCAGTACACTCACAAAACAAGGAGGCTTCTGCAGCCCACGGTGTGGCTTTGGCGGAGTTGCACATTGCAGATGAACACGCCAAAAGCCCCGTAGACTTAAGGCGCACGGAGTAGCTATCATTGTATTGCTCGTCGCATACCGGAACAGTCGATAAGCAAACACGACTCGGTGGCGACACTGTCAAATACAACTCATTGGCTTGTGTCATCCCGTGTTTTTTGCCAACGTGCCGCATTCAAGGCTGGTGCTTGAACACACAGCAACTGAGTAGACCACGGTCACAACTGCACGGAGTTTGCAATGCACAACCCTGCACAAAACCGGCAGACCATGCTAAGCTCTAAGCCTTCTCGCGCACGCATGAAAATATGGTTGGCGTCAGCTTAGAAATTGCTTCTTGTGGGTCGAGTGGCAAGCTCTTCGTCCCTGTGCACTTAGCTCGCATCATCACAGCGACCCGTAGGGGGACCCGAAGCCGGAAGCCCCTGCAAGGACAGGTCATGGTCGACGGGTCCACGGGTCGACGCCCCTAGCCGCAGAAGAAGCGCGAACTTCGCAGGCACGGCGCTGCCGACACTGGGAGACAGGTTTGGGCATCCGACAAACCGAGTCAACCAAATTTTAGCCAACCAGCGACATACAATGGCAGTGGCGGAGAGCATGTGGTAGCCGGGAAGACTCTGAAGAACTAAGAAGAGACTAGGGGAATTATTGCATTATCCTGCAACGATGGTTGATTGCTCAGAATGAAGGGCCGGGTTCCCTCCAGCCAGCACGGCATGTGATCGAAAAGCATTGCCGTGTCCGGTGAAGTGCACCTCATCAACTTCGATGTCGTCCTCGTTGCCCTCATTGAGCAGCCCTCGCATACCTGGCACAGGCACTACCTCTCTCCTCTCTCGTCACCGACCCGCCAGTCGTTAACGTGCTTCTAAGCCCTAAGCCCTCTACACAACTTGTACCCGGGCACGAGAGGAATCTGCGATTCGACATCATACCGGACATGCAAAGACGATGCACCTTCTGTCTAAGATGCCAGGCCCTACAGCATGGAGACTCTGACACGGCGTCACTGCAAGCCAAACCAGTGGCCATGCTGCTTCACCGAAACCGCTCACCCTCAGCCCCGACCCAGCCCTCCAGAGCGAGGACAAGTAAACAAGCCCTCTTGTCAACGTCTGAAACCGGAAAGGTAGGCGCGCTTCGGAAACGTTGGCGAACTTTGCGACGAATCTCATCCAGATAGAGGTTTGGCCTGGTAGTGTGAGAGCCCGCATGCGACACCCTGGGCCGGGGATGGACAGCTAAGACAGCGGCTCTGAAAGCGTGAGTGCAGTGACGAATTCGTCTTTACTGACAAGCTTCGCAGCCCAAAGCCGTGAGCACACGTGCAGCACCCGCAGCACATGAGTTACTGCTGGGCCTTATTTGGAGGCTGCCGTCCACGTCTATCAGCCGGAAAGCTTTGCCTGCCTCGTGAGCCGTCAACCTGCACGGAAGTTTCCCACCAGTTTCTCGCTTATGCAAGGAAAGCCAAGGCGGGCACTTCCATGCAGGAACGGCATAGCGGATGAACTCCCCAATGTCCAAAGACTCCTTACTCGCAGCTGTAGGCCAACCAAACACACAGCTCTGATCCAGTCTCAACGCCATGCCGTCCAGGTCTGTGGTCTGCGGGAGCTAAGCCTCTGTCGCCCTGATCCATGTCAAGCGCTGCGAAGCAGTTGGAGAGCGTCCTGAAATCAAAGGAGTTTGAGTTTCGCCGCCCAGAGCTCAGCTTCACAAGCTGGACGCCAAGCCCAAACTTCTTGAGGATCTTGTCACGTAGGTCCTTCCGAACTTCAGCAAGCTTGCAGTTTTCATGGGGAGCTAGCAGCTTAGCTTTCCTGCTCCGGACTGTGCACTGCGCTCCTCCAGCAACAAGGAAGGCGAAATGGCACTCATGGCTGCCGCTAGCATTTCCAGCGTTACCTCGGGAACGCGTCTTCGGAGAACTGCCGGGAGATGGAAGGATGGCTCATCACAGCGTGAGGGCGGCACAGTCTGGTGTGAGCTGTGAGGGTCTCGGATTGCCCCGAAGATGTTCTGACGCTGCAGAAACGTAGAAGACTGCTTTCTGTGCAAACATGCGAGGACTGCCTGATGCTCCGTCTCCTCTTCAATTCCTGCAAATGCTCGGTGTGTGTGGCACGAAGTCCCAGACCTCTCTGCTGCACCTACGCGGGCGAGGTGTGCCCCAAACTCCGCCAGGGTAAAGGATCTGTCGGAATCAAAACGGGCAAAGAGCCCCACACAGGGCCAAACGCAGGCAGGTCCCACTTTGCCTGCCAGGCTCCTTGTGCAGGTCCATGCCCAACAAAGCCTCCGTGCGGTTCGGAGGGGAACTGGAAACTACGTTCCGTCGCTTGTGTCCACGCCCAGCCTGTCTCATGGAGGTGTAGCCGAGTGCAATCCACTTCCGACGCAAGTCCTCCAAGAGTCGGAGATTCGCCGAGGCAAAAAAGACAACCGAGGCAAGAACTCACTGTTTCTCACGTTCAAACCGCGTTCTGTTCCTGCCTCGAGAGATTTCACTGGCGCAGCGGCCTCAACGGCCGTGTGAAACTCGTCCAGCGACACGACGCCTCAGACCGAAAAACAGCCGCTGCCATCCTCTGCCTCCCTTTTGTCAGGAATCTGAGAACAGGGCCATTCTTGTCATGGTCCAGGAACTCGAAGATTTTGATGTGTTCCTCCCGCAGCACAAAAGCAGTCTGCAATGCTGAACAACCTCCCGAGCGAGAAGCAGCATGCAGCATGATTGCAGCATGTATGCCCTTAGGCACGAGTTCTGGTGCGACAGTTCGCAAAGCTTTTTCCGCTGTTCAAGCCTTCGAGCTGCTTCGCTTGTTGCTCATGCTCGCTCTCGAATTGCTCAATCGAGTATGTGTCTGCGACCAGGGTTGCGATTGAAAAAAACAGTGGCATTGTATTGATCTGAATGGACTTCAACAGCCGTATTGGAGGAAAGAGCTATCCGATCTAGGCCTTCTGCACAGGCCCCGTCAGAGAACTTGCAAAGATCTCTAAAGATCTTTGCAGTTGCCGATGCGCCAATTACGCATTCCAGATTTCCAGAGTGCTCTGGACAAGAGGAGCCCAGGAGGATTGAGCCGGCCATCTCTGCAGAGCAATGGTGCCTCGAGACAACACACAGCAGCATGCAGCATGGGCAACGGCATCCACTGAGTCTCCAGGCTGCTCAGGGTCATTGTCGAAGCTTGTGGCCGTTAGACCTCCAAAATGACTTGGCGACACCGAGGCGACGAACTCAGCCGCTGGGTGTCAGACCATACGAAGCTGGTAATCCCCATTCTGGGTGATGTAGCGCACCCAAGGGAGCGCCTGCGATTCTAGAATGCAGCTTGCCTTGGCAAACCTCCTGGACAAGGCCCAACAAGAAAAGGTTCACCGGATGCGTGTATGTATATAGCCTGATAGCCAGACTTCTCGATAATTTTGAGATACCTGGCACAGAGGCAAGCGTGGACTTCGATCAAAGAGCAACAGATGGGTCCACCTGACTGTCACTCCGGAAACCGTGAAGTACGGGATCTCGAACTTCACAGACATTGGTGCCTGGAGACCGCTTAAAGCTAAGCGTCTTGGCTTCATGGCCCGAAATCGAGGGCTTAAGAGTGCCTTCATGTAGGCATCCCGATTCTCTGCACCGACAGAGGGGAGTCCGAAATTGGCTGTCATAATGAAGTCCTTCTGACCTGACGCACATCGGAGTAGCTTCACACATGAGGGCTTGGCCACAGAGTCTTCCCTCCTCGATCCTCTCAAAGATGCTGCCGATGACGATGATGATGATGATGACGACTACTGCTACTAAGTCACTATACCGTGCCCCATGCATCAACAAGGACAGTCCCAATAGAATTCAAACAAGCGTTGAAAGTAGCGCTGCTGAACCTGGTTTCAGACGGTTACCACGGAGAAGTGTTGCTGACGCTTCCGAGGCTGCAACCTTGGAACTGCTTAATGCTCCAGACTATGCAATCCTGCGCGCAGGCAGGCGCAGGCAGGGAGCCAGCAAACTCAGAGATCCGGCCGATGGGAATTGGGAGTCTCAGCCTTGGAAAGCCCTGGAGGCCTTAAACATAGGCCCTTCCGGTCCTGATCGGGGATATATCTGACGGTGCCGATCGACGTCTTGAACGACGGCGAGTCGACGTCTGACGGGACCGGGATGTGGATCTCCACGTTGTTGGCTACACTACGCCTGGGAAGATTCCGCTCGGTGTCCAAGGGCTGCCAGAAATCCACGCAATTGGGCGCATGGCGATTTGAATTGCGACTTCGCTTTTATCATATACCTCAGCAACATGGTTAAGGCGTCAGGGAACAAGGCAAGAGGAGGCAGTTATTCCGGGCTGAGCTGCTCGATCCTCGACCGCGAGTGGCCGGGATCCACCACTGCCTCCACTCGCAAAGAAGCACCAAGAAAATACTTAGCAGACTTAGCACACAGCTTGCAACAGCGCAGAGAACGGAGAACGGCTTCCAGCCTCGACCCATATGAGGGGTTTCACATGGGTGTTCAGTCTGTAACTCATCAGCTCGAACTCCCCGTCGGGCCTAGGTCCGACTCAATCTGAGCCAAAGCAGACACAAGTTGGGGCAGCCAAGTCACGGAATGAAGGAAATCGTGCGGTCGTTCTCGAATCGAGCGAGCCGTACACACTGATGGAATTTGATGTCCTCCAGAACAATCAACGAGTCCGAGTCAAAACCGTGCGGACAAGGCGTGAAGGTTTCACGGGGTCACAATATTGCCTCCATCTCTACGGACTTTCCCTTGGCCACGGGTCGTCCAGTGGCCTGGCAGTTGCAGCACTAACAGCACACTGTAGTCATGCAGTCTCACTGAGCCGCCAACCTCGAAGAGAAGCTTGTCGTTGAGACCCAGCTTCAGCTCTGGCATGCCGGAAAGGTATGACCTAAAGGCGCATGGCAAGCACCATCACAGCTGTTCTATCATGGTCTACATGCTGAGAAGTCGGCTTCATTTTAAGTGCACCCAAGATCTCCGAACGGAGCACAGAGCCGTTGGCTGAAACTAAGAGGTTGAGGCGCTCCACCTCGATCGCATCAGCCGCACAGAGCGCCCCATTTTCAACCGAATCAGGGTCGCTGGCCACATCCAAAAAAATCTCGTTTTTCTTATGTTTGATGCCCTCGGACCGCCAAGACCTCGACAACTGTGCATGCCGCACCGCTTTCGAAGAGTTTTCGCGTAGACTGAGCTGATCACACGGCGTTTGTCACTGCCGTGGGCGGTCGCATCTGGTCCACAGACAACCTTGCGAGACAGGCACTCGGCAAAAAGACGCAGCAGTGAGAGACGAGCTTCCGGCTGGTGTGACTGGGTTTTGATGTACTCCCTCAGGATTTTGACCTCCACAAACTCCTAATCTCTGTCAGATCGGCGAGTCGGCTCAAGACTGCCTCGGTTGTCTGAGGGTAGCCATTGTCCATCATTTCATCTAGGAGCTCATAGGTGATGACAAAGTTGTCCTGAAGTTTGACATGCTCGGCGGCTAGACGACTGTGGGATGGTAAATGATCTCATGCGCTGTCCTTTATGCTTTCCTCCTCGAGCTCATTGAAGTAATCTCTGAGAACCTGTAAGACAGCATCTCATCCATGTGAGTGTACGTGCTGCATGAAGATAACAGACACACGTCCACACACACCCACACCTCTGCCAGTCTATAGAGAAAGGCTACAATCAAGGTGGCGTTGGAGTTTCTCTGGGTGACAGCCTCGATGTGAGCTGTAGCTTTTTTCTGGCTGCCAAAATCCGTCAAAGTCAGCATGGCAGCCCTGAGATCTGATGATCTGAGGGCCGTGCTAACAAGTAGAGGTTGTTATACCTTGCCAGGCAAGCTGCTACACATCAGGCTCGCGCTGCTTCACAGCGCGGCGACAACTCATCCAAGCCGTTGCGCTCTTGCAAGACTGCAGCTGATTAGCACTGCCCTACCTCACCGACAGGCCCCAGTCCAACACTGCTCCCGGAAAGCAATTCAGACGAAGTGCTGGATCCAGGCGAAACTGATGCCATCCTGTGCTTTTTGCATTAAGAACAGAAGGTGCGAGACCATGGAAACAAGGAAGGAAAACAAAGACCTTGCACAGCCCAAGCGTCCTCGCAGAAAACTGGCTTTATCGTCGCGTCCTCAGCATCAATCACGTGCTGCTGGAACCTGCCGGCACGCATTGCTGCAAGGGCTGTTGCGAAGTCATAAGCTACACTTGGATGCAAGAAAGGCAGACCTCTCGGTGATGTTCATTGGCACTTCACCTCGATAGTTTCTGCCTCGCCAGGCGAAGGGCTTGCCGGATATCCCGAGTCCGTGCAGCGAGGCTCGTGCTGATGATGACCTTTCCCTTCATGTCCATGATGAAGACCTCAGATCTGAGAGAATCCTCTAGGGCTCTCCGCCGCTGCTCTACGCATCCGCTCCGAACATCTCCGAACGAACGTCCGAGGCTGGGCCGGCTCGCTATAGGCACTATAGGCCAAGGCCAGGGCCGCGGAGGCTCCAGCCATGGCCCCGCTTTCGCCTCAGCGCCTGGAGAACACCTCGGCGACGCGACGGCGAGACGAGAGGAGAGGAGACGTCCGGTCCGTTCCGGGTATCGCATCCGAGGCACCGGGGTGTGCTCGATCCAGCGCGCCGCAGCACATCACATCATACCATGCATCTACCCTGCCTTCCTGGAGCCAGCAACAACAGGCCGCGTGCGAAGCTCGCAGCACACATTGTCACCACAAAGCTTGAACTGGCATCACAAGAGCTCATCATCGTGGTCCACAAAACCAATCCCGACTTTCACACAACACACACACACACACACGCACACGCACCTCCTTCGGGAGGCCGTTGAAGTGACGGAAGAGGAACCGTGAGAATTCCTGACCCCGTTCGTGCACACGGCATGCTGCGGGAGGGTAGGTCGGAAGCTTGTGCATGCTGCTCCTTCTTCGTAAGCTCTCTCGTGGTGCCGTGAGGGCCATGCTCCTGTGCAAACCTCACATTGCAACACATTGCAACGGTAAGAGCTCGAACTGCATGGGCAACAGAGACAGTTCCCAGCCAAGTAAGCCACGTTTCGAAGGCAGACTTCATGGTCGAGAACTTCTCAAGGATCCTTTGTCGAAAATGGATCAGCCTCAGCACGTTCACCGGTCCAAAGTCTGAGCGGCCAAGTGCCATGGAGACAGTCCAATTCTGAGGATCGCGGCCGTCGGGAAGCCTGTGACAAGTTCTTGTTGGCCGCGAGCCCGTTTGCCTCACAGAGCGAACTGCAGGACCAATTGCACATCGGTTACACTCTCACAAAGCGAGTTGAGGCTGGGGCAAGTGTGGCACGTTCCTGGGAGATCTCAAGGAGATGTCTGGTGGGCATGCGGCAAGCCGAAGATCAAGTCTTGGGCACTGGCTCCAGAGATGTGGCCAGTCTGCCTGAGACGAGAAAATCATGGCAACTCAAACACGGCTAGCACCCTCTGGGACAGCATTGGGTACACTGCTCTGGCAAATTGGATGCGGTCTGCTTGCGCAGCTTCTGATTCTGAGACCTTGGTATTGTACAGCCAAAGGGGGCCTAAGAATGAGACAGCTTCTTGACGGTGTAAGCGACGAACTTGCCTCTCGCATCTTCTTCCTTCTCCCTGGAGGGTGGTCGCCGAGGATAGATCCTCAAAGCTCAGCTCTACCAGCTCTGCTTTTCTCATCTTAAACCTCTTGGCCCCAAGTGCCGATCTCATCTAGCAAGCTCGCCGTCATCTCCTGGAGATGCTTTTTTTCCCTCTTGCACCGAGTTCAATCAAGTTCCGCTGTTCTCTCCATGCCTCCCTCGGTAGCAGCGTAGGCTTCTCGGCGACGGGCTCCTGCCTGCCACTGTGTTGCCCTGAGCCTGCCATGAGAAAGCTGCGCGACTGCCTGGTCGTCTCCTCTTTGGCTTCCTGACAAACCAAACGGCAAGAGGCGCGGCAGAGGCAGACTCAGCCGAATCAACTCCGTCCTGGGGCGACGAGGCGGCGCGGTAGCGATAGAATTCGCCCTGGGCTCGAGGACCAGGAACTCACAGCTTGAAACTTGAGCAGGTCCTAGTCCTGGCCCTCGCATCCTGGCGTTTAATTCGACACATTACCCGAAGAGACAAAGGCAAAGGAGAGCCCGGAGAGCCCGAGCAGCCTCAAGAGTTTTTGAGTTTGGACGTCGGCCCAGCGTCGTCCCACGGGGGAGCGGTGCTCCCTCCCTGGGCCCCGGTCTTGGCCCTGAGCGGCCGATCTTGGCAGCTCCATGAGCTCAGCCGAATCTCCACAACGCGGCTCGCACAGAAATCCCAACACGCGATCCGCGATCCTCTTTGCTATGCGGTGTTCAGATTGCTGGGACAAAGTCTGGATGGAAGGGTGCCAGATCTCCACTCTCGCAAACCTGCTGTGCAGCCATGGACACCTCGATCGTCTTGCGCTTGGTGCACTCTTGCGCGTTTTCGTGTGTGCATCCTGGCTTCCTGAAACATCATTGTCGTGCTGTCGGAGGTCGCTGAACTCTTTCCGGTGGCTCTCGGAAGGCAAGTCTTGCTTAAGTCTTATCTTAATTCAGGACGTCTCGAGCCGAGCACGTGGCCCTCATTGCCGGAAGCGTGTGGAGACCCAGGTCACCGTGGACCTCAGCGCAGCCACCGCTTTGCCCGCTGGGCCCGGGCCGAGAGCACGGCGTAGCCGCGCCCGGGCCTTCCTCATGGGGCCCATGTTCTGCCAGTACACCTGCCCGGATCTGCCGATGGCTGCCGTCTGCCCACAGACGCAAAGGCCAGCACCGGGGCACCTCTGCTTTCTGCTGATACGTCGATGACGGAGACGGAATGCGCTGGAAACATTTTAACTCCTCATCCAGGCAGAGCTACTGCTCATACTGCTCCTCTGTTCCGAATCCGAACGTCCTCGGCATTGAAGCGGCCGCTTCCAAGCAAGCGGCGTCGAGCCGGGGAACTCGAAGCCGACTCCGACCTGAATGCTCCAACAACACATGTCCTCACCGAGCGGAGCACCCGTCCTCGTCAAAGCGCTGAGTCAGGCCGTGTCTTGACTGGGGATTCCGCAAATAGGTCGGGGCCGTGGAGGGAGGTCCCTGGAAGCAGACTCACAGTGGAACAATGTCTGAAATGTCTGAACAGCAGCGAATCGTCAAGAGATATTCCGGAGATCCCCGTGATGCAAGCAAAGCGGCTAAGCTGCGCTTCGCTCCGTCCACCCCAGGCCTACAGTCACACGAGCGCAGGCGCAAACGCGGGTCCCCGAAGCGAATACGCCAAGCCAAGCTAAGCCCTTGTCAAAGAGAATCGCAGGGGGTCATCCGCGGCCATGACGCCATTCTGCGTGCCGAACTCTGGCTGCTCGGAGCTCGACGGCGCACCGCTGTTTGCTCAGTCCTACTCTCCTACTGTTTTGCTGAAGACAGATGTGAAGCTTCGATCACGATGCCCGTCTCTCCGACATGAGTGGGTTACATTGCAGTTGAGAGTGTGTGTGTGTGTGTGTGCGCCTGCTGACCCAACTGCCAACCGCAATGGAAAGCTACGTTTCCCTTCTGCTGGGAAGGTTCGCACTTCCGTCCGAACATGTGCGACATGCAACAGTACTACTAGATCGCGAAATCTCGCTCTAATAGAAAAAGTTGGAACCGGCCGGTGGCCTCTGCTGGTGGTGCTGTGCTGCTGCAGCTGCTGCCGACGCCACCTCTGCTGCTGCTGGCACCGGTGCAGGTAGGGTGCTGGTGGTGCCGCCCCGGTGCCGGTGGTCCTGTCTCTAGATATCCAGCGAGGCAGTATCCTAAGACTGCTTCGAGACGGACACACAACGGCCTATGGCCTAGTTTGCGGTTCATATGAACCCATAATCATCCAAAGCCTACCTTCAAAATGCTGACGACGCCGAATACGATTCATATCAAGCCCAAAAACAATTGGAGCCACCTTGCTCTCTGGAAAGACTCTTTCCGCGGAGCGTCACCTGAACTCACAGTCTCCCCCGCTACTTCCGGAAGGCTGGACTTGGGTGAGGCTACCTGGCGGTGCAGACCTGGACGTGCATGTGTCCGGTGCCATCAATTCAACGTTCCGGGCGCTCGCGACTCTGAATGGAAGGGAGGCGGCCCGACTCTCGACAGGCAGGGGTTCGGACACTTCCTGTGATGCGGGTGGAAGGATGTCGAACGGTAACAAAACCACCCCAGCATTCTGGACGACGATGCTGGTGCCAGTTGGTAGCAGCCGCAGCACTGCCCGCGTGCACAGACTTCTCTTTCCATCAGCACAGTTCGTTCACCTTGTCCCCAATGGTGTCACCTGAGTATTCTAGGAGAAGACAGACTTGTTGAAACCGGAAACGCGCACGTAGCTGGCATGACGGAAGTGTTCATGTAGAGTCTCGTCGAAGCATTCGGGAGCGGTCGATGTCGCTTCGCTTCAGGGGCATTGGGGTTGCCGGTCGCATAAAACTCCTGAGCTGCTTCACCGTCAAGTAGACCTCCCCGACTGTACTTATTGCTTGCTGCAGGAAAGAGACTCGAAGCAGCTCAACAGCTTCCTTCAACGAGGTCAAAGCACGGCTCCACGTTGCACCTGCGAGCAAAGTGTCCTCAGCCAGCACGCCGCCCCGGCATACGAAACCAGGAAGTGCTTCTCGCGCTGCGTCAGCACCGCCGCCGGGGCCTCCATGCAGAAGCATCCCAACATACCCTGGATGCGCAGATCAAGACAACCCAAGAGCTTGAGCGACAGCAAGCTGCAGTATTGTATTGTTCGTAGTCTTCCAATAGTGTGGATTACGGTATCTGCAGCTCAATGCTTGGACTGGCAGTGGGGTAGTCACAGCAAAAGACGTGTGTGTGTGTGTGTGGACCTCTGTTACCAAGAGGACACAGGGTTTTGCAACAACCCAGCACATCAGTTGATCGATCGTGCGAAAATTTCGGGCATGTTTTCGTGCATTCTTGCAGGGGGCAGAGGGTCTGTGTGGCGTGTGACGTGTAGCGTGTGGCGTGTGGCGTGCGGCGTG
>BGNK01000953.1:144685-183132 GCA_003297005.1 Symbiodinium sp. clade A Y106 | reverse complement strand
GAAGCCGTAGGACGTCTGCATGCGATTCCTCCTTTGTTTAGCAAAGTTGAGACGGAATTCACAAGCGCAAGACTCTGCGAGACTTTGCTGAACACTTCGGTGTTTGGCTCAAGCGTGGAACAAGAAAAGAGTGCAACAGCTCTGCGTTTTCACATCTTTTGGAGGGTCCTTTCAAGATTCGATTCTTTTGTGAGTCGTTTCACAAGGGGTGTCGGTGTCATTCTTTCAAGGGTTTTTCAACCAAACAAGTGCATGTTTGGCACACATGTGTGTGCCCACAGAAGCATTCAGTCAACGCACACCCTTGGGGTTCAGAACCTTCACTTCTTCGTTGGATTTTTCTGAAACTGTGCGCAGCAGCAATTGGTCGGCCAACTCTCGGCCCTTGGGTGCAACCTTCAACTGACTTCTTCTGCAATCAAATGTGTGTTAGTGCTCGCAGCAGCATTTGGTCTGCCAAAGTCGTTGGATGCTCCGGACCTTCACTTGAAATCTTAGGATCATGCTGCTCCACACACGTGTGTGAACAATAAGCAGCGAGAGCCCACATGCTGCCCTCATGCGGCTCGACCTTGTGATAGCGCCGAGCATCGAATCTACCCCGCAGCTCTCGCCCCCCGTTCTTGTCGGCCAGCCAGGCTGTGGAGTCCCCCTCGTCGTCTTCGATCCACACCCGCCCTCCTGTGTAATCCCCAAGGGCCAGCGCATGATTCGAGTGCCCGGGCATGTTCTGAATGTCGCGGTGCAGCCCCATGCGCGGATTGAAGAGCACGGCGATGGACGTCCAGGTACCGTCCGGAAAGCGGCTCTTGAGAAAGCGGTTCACCGCGCTGCATGCCTCTCGCTGGCCCGTGGCATTGGAAACGCCGACCACGCCGCCGTGCCCGAACAACCCCAGCGTGGCGTATCTTTCGTAAGCTCCCGGGCCCACGGCCCTGGTGCGCCCCCGACCACAGGTCCAACAGCTTCACGAGATTGGCTTCGGAGGGCTCCTCCGTGACGTTTCGACAGGCTAATTCCATGCTTTCTACATTGACAGCATTTATCACCCAAAAGCACGCATGGTCCTAAAACACCATGCCGCACCCGAGGGTGCGTCCCGACGACCCCCGGCGGCCGCCCGTCTTGCGAGCCAACCACGCACCGGCGAGAGCCCGATTTCCGAGTGTGCCCCGCCTAGGGTTTGAGCACGATTCCGGCCGATTCGCGGCTGCCCTGTCAAAACAGTGCCAGCCAGCTCCGGAACGTGGTCGGGGAGGGTTTAGGATCGGTCGAACACAGGTACATCGACAGGAGGGCATCGCAGAGTGCCTCAGATTCATTGCCAAAGGGACAAATGTGGAGGTCTCTGTTCGCTCGAGGACCGAAACATGTAACCGAGAACTTCTTTTGAACGCCAAGATTACGAGGCATGTCCTAGACGTGGGCTTGCAACTGCGCTGAAAGCTTACAAAGCTGAGAGCAGCGGTGCCTGCGTGAGCCAGGTGAAGAAGAATCATGCCGCTTGTGATCTTGATGTGCCGGGCCGGGCAGCTGCTCTTGTCCACGAGGACCTCGTAGCAAACGTTCTGGTCACTTTGGTTGTTGGACTTGTTTTCTTGGGTGTGCCATGGGCAGTGGTGACAGAGATACAGATTTTCTGAATGGCTCTGGCGTTGCAAGAGCAACAGCTGCGAGAGGCACTTGCAGAGAGGTGCGTTGAGGTGAGGAACTTTCAAGACGAAGTGATGTTCGAGAGGAGCGAAGGCTTCTCGAGAATGAGTTTGTGAGGGCACGAGCCAGAGCCGTGCCGCCTGACACAATAGTTGTAGCGCCCCAGCGGGGCGAGCGGTACCATCTCCCAGGTTCCACTAGATCTTACAATCCGCCAGGCTTGCTTATGGACCCTGGGTGGATAGGTGCCATGCAGTTTCAAGAAATTCTCCTTTTGCGGCTGAGACGGCTGTAGACAGGAGGCCGTATCAGCCGGCGGGGTGTCAGCATTCGACCCTATTTACGCACCAGAAGCCGGATCTGAAGCCTTTTCGGCACTTGAGAAAAAAGTGTTAGAAAGTTGACAGGTGCTCTGATGGAAGAGCCTCAATTTTTCTTCGAAATGTTCGAGTGAAACGAAAGTTGCGTAGGAGATAACTCTAGGTGACATGTCGTGGACAAGCCGTCTCGAAGGCAAGCGAAAAGTTTTACAACTCCTTTCGTCCTGGACGCTTGACGTTTGTAGGAATCCTGCTTGAACCGGAGTAGTCACGACTGCAGCACGCAAGTGTCGTCAAGCATCTACTGACCATGCTTGCTTAGACATTATGAGTTCCGATGACATGGTGTTATCACACGTAGGCGTCTAAAGCTAGCCGAACCATGATTTTCAAGCACACTCCATTCCTGCCGGAACTAGTAATCCTTGATGGATTTGCAGGACGACAGCTACCAAGAAGGATCACCGGACAGTGACAGATGTGTACCGCTGTTGCCAGTTTCCGCTCTCTCTTCAGCATGATTTTGAAGAAAATAATGTCAACGATCCAGAACTAGCTTTTTCCGGTGACCAAGCATGCGACGAAGGGCACATTCAACTGCCGTACCCACAACTGCATTGCAACAGCCGCTTCAATCTCAAAGCATTATTATAGAACGTCTCTTTGCTGCCTGGCTTGCTGGCAGCACAGTCCCTGCACGTATCTCCCTTAGCTGGAGATGCAGTTTTATCACTGCGCATTTTGGATTCTTAAGGGCCGGGCCTGCCGTTTTTCGACGCGTTCGGATGGTTAGGTGCGTCTGGCAATGTTGCATCCCATGTGCATGGAAGATGTTTTATTTTGCGAGGTGAACCCGAAGATTCTCAGTGCGGCCCTCAGCTTCCATTGTTCAGTCGGCACCGAAAGCATGTGAGTTTCCCAGGTCAGTCAGTTTCGTCACGGAGGAGTTCGGTTTGGTCTCGATAAAAAACCGCTTAGCAGATGTTGAGCATGAGCAGCTAATATTTTGTTGCGGCTATCAGCATGGGGTGTTGCTCAGTAGAATAATGACGCACCGCATCGATTGGGAGCCGAGTCAACTTGCGGCTCTGTGGCATGTGCAGGGTTGCAACACCCGAACTGCTCCATGGCCTTGCAATCTGCTGGAGCATCGTGCATATGCACACTGAGATTCCTTTCGGCATCCTGAGCAATACGCCAGCTTGAGCCCTTCGATGCTTGTTGAAGGGATGCTCCTGCCGCGTTTTGTTTTGATGGGTCGCTTTGCCGTCAGTGGTATTTGAAGATTCCCAAATCGTTGAAGTGCCGGACGTAGATCGTAGAGCAATGTTGTTTCAAGGTGCTCGCCTACGTGGATTGAGAACATGTGGCAAGGTCTGCCGTGCTCGCGGATGTGGCAGGTGGTCCCAGTTCTTGCGACCGTCGAATGTTTGCAACTGAAGGACCCGTAGTTCAAAAGTGTAAACGTGGATTTTTGAAGTCTTCCATTATCTCGAAACTTTCAACTATACCAAAAAGTACTTTGCTCAATCACTCCCAAAAATTCTTCGTCTTTCTAGCCTGTAAATGCTCCTTGCGATAAGGAGCTGCTCTTCGATTCGCCCCTTAAATCGTGTCAGGGGCATCAGCTCGGGGCGACTGCATTTGCATCACCAGTTCTGCTCAGTGTCTCCTATTTCGCATCGATTGCCATCTCATTGGGTTTTGGGGGAGTGCATGCATCGGCATGTGGAGTCGGTTCCAGGGGTAAGAATCGCGAAGGTCACCTGAGCATGAATCCAGAGAGTGCATCTGGAGCGCGTGGTGCCTCAGAAAACAGTGCCCCGAAAAGACATGCTGGCTCTGCGGTTGGCCGCCGGAAACCGAAGCGACCACAGTCCTCCGCAGTCGGCTCCCTCGGCTCCCGTTTGCTGCTTGTACCACAGGCGGTTTCCAAGCTGGATGCTCGGACCGCACGAGGAGAGGTTCGTGTAGAGGCCGTCGGCCTGAACTTTTTTGATCTTGTGCAAGTCCTTGGGGCAATGCCTTCGTTTGTCGCAGGGCAGTTTGCCAGAGGCCACCAGCACTCTGTTGGCATCGGATGCGACTTTGCGGGTGCTTTGCGCGCTGGGGATCCGGTTTTCGGTTTGGCAGGGAGTCCCGGAACTCTGGCGGAGCTTCTGCCAAACATTCCAACATCGGCGCTCCGGCCGAAGGGTGTATCCTCTGAGGAGGCAGCGGCACTACCAGCAGTTTTCCTCACGGCTAAAGCAGCACTCAACTGGGCGCGTCTCTGTTGCGGCGAGTTCCTGCTCTTGCACGCGGCTTCCGGCGGCGCCGGGCTGGCATTGCTGGCTGCAGCTCGGCGATGTGGCCTTGGAGCGGGTATCTTGGCAACGGCTGGCAGTTCCAAGAAGCAGTGCTTGCTCCGGCTACGTGGCATCTGCCATGTCACCTCTTCGCGGGAGTCTCGGGCCAGCTCAGCGGATCTGAGATGGGCCATGGGGGAATTTGATGGATTCACTCTCGTTGTGAATTGCCTGACCCACGACGACTACGTGCCCAGAGGATTGTCCCTGGCTGCACCGGGTGGGCGCTTCCTGGAGCTAAGCAAAGTGAAGGCACGGCTGGGGGCAGGGCCGGGCGTGGGCAGAGTTCCATGCTGGCGCTGCATGCTACGCCGCACAGGCCTGGTCAATGCAGGCAGTTTCTGCCTTCCGGCCCGACCTGCTCTCGGCGGTGCTCCTCATCGACCGGCGGGCTGCGGAGGTGCCCCCAAGAATGTAAGCATGTAACTCCCTCTTCCTTTCTGGCAGCTGACCTTCGCTCGCACAGGAGCACAGACTGCCCCTCCGTAGGCTTGGTGATGCTACGAAATCCTGAAGTCAATACTCGAAAAGCACCTGCACCAGCCTTTGCAAAGCAGGATCCGAATGTGCATGCACTAGAAACATGTCCACGTAGCATAGCAAGCAGCACCATGTCTCCTTGAAACCTTGCCAGGCACCTGCCAGTCTTCTTGCGGATCTTCGAGCTGTCGCCCACGGCGTTTCCGCAGGCAGCGGTGCAGCTAGTCCAAGTTGCAAACGTCGTCTCGTCGTCTCGTCGTAGACATACTGATTTGAACTGCTTGTGCCAGGCGAGCTGCGCATGCCGCCCATCAAGACTTACAGCTTTCCGGACCAGGTGGGTGCCGCTTTCCAGGTCCTCAAGCAAGCCAAGCATGTCGGTGCCAGAGCTGCAGAGGTCTTCAAACCATTCAGATTTCCACTCGACTAGAGTCCGACTAGAGGGCTGGGATCTCAAGATCTGTGCTGAGGTAAGATTGTGCTGACTCTGCGCGGGCCCTCGTCTCCATGACCGAAGGGAAAGGCTTCGAGGACTTCCTCGAGTCCTTGCAGCGTGTCTCCGAGTGCATCGGAGCGTCTGATTTGGGGCCCTAGGCTGCGTGGGACCTGCTTTGGGGGCAGTCGCTTCCGTTCCTGCCGTGCCGGCGTTGCCTCCCCCGAGCTGTGAAAGCCTGGCACAGTCAAAGCCAGCTTCCGTGGTGGTTCATGCGACCACGCGACATTTGTTCACCCTTCAAGCCTTCACGTGGATTTCCAGATCGGATTTGGCTTGGTTCTGGCGGAGTGGCAGGTGAAAGGACGGCGAAGCTTCATAGAGATGCCCGCCACATCAGAAAAGTGCACGTGGCAAAGTGGCGGATGGCCTTGCCGGCATCACTTGAGATCACGCCTCATTGTCGGCCGGCTGCGCCTCCCATGCACACGTGCTGCACATGTTGCTTTGCCACGTAGGGCCGCAGACAGTCGAACCTGTGATCACCTGACCCGGCGCTTCCGACGCAGGCGCAAGAGGAAGGCTTGGAGAGAAAATCCAAAGGCTGTTGGGGAATAGACTTGGCCACCGCGATCCTGACTCAGAATCCATGCTGTTGTTGTGAGGTTCAGTCAAGGCCGTCGGAAAGCGTTGCAAGAAGCGCTTCCACATCCTTTTCCTTGAAGGTTGCACTCAAAAGCCTCTGCACGTGGAGCTGCTGAGTCTGATATCGGAAAGGGGTCGCAAGGCCCAAGGACCCTGGGCGTGCACTAAGAGCGCACGCCTCATGCAGCGCGTGCTGGCCTTGGTGTCAGTTGCGCAAGGCAGGGGTCACAAGGCGAAGGAACGAAACCTTAGCTTTAGCCCAGCCCATTTTGGGACCTGTGTAGGGCCTCCCACGACCCCAAGCCCAAGCAGGAGGGAACAGGGAGGTGTCCCTCCTCCTATTCCTCAATTCCTTGCGCCGGAGAGGAGGTTGAGAGGTTGAGGAGAGAGGCAAGTTGAGGCATTGAAGCGGAAGACTCTCGTGCCGCATCTTTTCCTGTATGACCTGGTCGACATAGACTCCAAATCAGACTTGTGACACTTCTTGTGCCGCCCAGGCTTTTGCAAACGGGCCGTTCCTGAGGCCGCCAAGATCTCTGGCCCCGCAAGAGAGATGAAAATGGGGAGGGACTGAGGGGAGTCTGATGGAGCATCCCTCTCACTGCTGGCGAGAGCAGAGAGCATGACAGCAGGGACGAGGCTAAACAGCGAAGACAGACTTCGACCTTGGGCTCCTCCTTTTCGCCTCGGAGTTTGTAGGCGATTTGATTTTGGCCAGGAGCCACCTTTAGGTCTCGCTCCAGTAGACTCCTAGACTAGCCTTACCCAGACTCCCCACACTCCGGGTACCAACTCTGCTTTTTGCTGTATCTGGAGTTCCGATGGATGGCCGTGATCTTCGTCGCCTGGCTTGGAAGGCCTTGCCCATAAAGTCCTTGCCGGAAGCTGTGCCGACACATCCAAGACGGACCCTTCACGTTCGTGTTTTGCCCGATGTGGCAAGGAACAGCTACAAGAAAGGTCCGTGGAAGGAGTTTGTGGGGATGCAAGGTCTTGACGGTCATGTGAGCCTCACTTTCGATGCGTGACGTTGCTGTTGAGGGACGTTCCCCCATGACCGCACAGAAGCGACCGACTGTTTCCAAAGTGCTGCCAGGCACGGGTTTTAGAAGAGACTGCGCGGAAAAACACGCTGTTCCGCTACAAAGAGCATCAAAGGCCCCGCACGCTGTACGCACCGCTGTGAGGACGTCTAAACGCACATTGGTCGGATTGCGGGATTGCGCTTGCACGATCTCGCAGCGATGCAGAGGGCTTTGGTTTGAGTGTCGCTTGAGACTGACAGCGGATGGTGACCTGGCCCTGACCTCCGGCGACACCCAGACCATCAGCGGCAACGCGGCTCCCATCGCACTCATCATTCTGAGCCTAAACCGCCATTTCAGCGCTTGTCATAAGCCGTTGAAAATCGGCAGCGACTTTCATTGCAGGGCAGCGAGCAGGTGGTGCCCAGGAATGCCTCTGGGAGTCAGCGTGCGTGGCGCATGCGTCTGACATGTTTCCACGCATCTCTGCGTCGTTCGCCTGCGTTCCTCAGCTTTTGGCGAGCTTGGCCTGGCGCCCTGGCGGAGTGGCGCTAGGCGGCGAGAGCGTGGTTCGCAGAGGCGCTCCCCTGCCTTGACACTCCTGGAGGTCAAGCAAGAGCCTGTACAGAATCAAGGCGCTCACATGGCATGCATTGGGAGAGTCAGCACCCCGGCAACGGTCGCCCCGCCTGGCCCGCCTGGCGAGGAGTCGCAGGCGCGGCAGCGGCCGTCGCGCACCGGTTTCTCGATCCCCATGCAACGTCGCGACGGACCTGGCCAGAGCTTTCAAAACTGATCTTGGCGCCCGTGGCACCACGTGCAAGATGAGGGCACCTCGCCAGCAAGTGTGCTTTTGGTCGAAGTCGAAGTTCAGTTCAGGTTGTACCAATCCTACTGCAGCTCTCCTGTGTTCAGTTGAAGTTCTGGTGATAGAAAACACCACCACTCTGCAGGCGGGCGCGGTGGTAAGGACTGGCGCAATGTCACGCGTGCGTCGGGTATCATGAGAGGGGCATGGCGAGTGGCGCAAGAACCCTGACGGCAGGACCAGTGCTGTTGGCTTAAACTTCTTCGACATCATACAGGACGGGAGGGATCTCAAGAGGACCAGGTTGCTACCGAATTCATCGCACGGCTCGAGGCACTCGGCGCAATGCCCCGCAGCGTCGCTGGCAGGTGGATCTTTTAATTCGAAGCGCCGAAGCCGCCATTCAGTGAGCGCAGAAGCCGTGAAGGAGTGCCGTGCAGACCGATTCCTTGGGCAGCGACTTCGTCGGAACCTCAGCCCGTGTCAAGGGCTTTGAGGGTGTTGAGGCATGCGGCAGAACTTCTTAAGCACTGCGTGCTGCCTGCTGAAGTCATCAAGGTTGAGGTAGGTGTGGTAGTCGCAGTCCCACCGCCCATGTCAGATGGATTGCACAGCCACAGGATCGGAGGGGTAGGGGGCCTGGACTATCTGATTGGGGCCGGTGCCCATCTGTTGGTCTGGGGTGGTCTACAGTTGGGTGCACTGAGCCCCGTCCTGACGCTCTGTCTCTGGAGGCTTGACTGGAGGGCAGGCTTATGCTTTTTGGCCTTGGCGCTCTTCACGGTCCTCTGTCCTGCAGGGCACTCCAAGCACTTCTGCCGCTTCTACCTTAAGGCAGCATCGACGGTGGGCGGAGCCACAGCCTGGGTTCCGGAAGAGATCATGCAGCTCTTGGAAACCCGTGGCTATTTGCCACTCAGTGTAGACAGCATGTTCTTCTGCTCCCTGCTCCCGGACCGGAGACTCTGTCCCATGTCCCATGTCCATCGCCAGCTCAGGGTGTGCTTCCACCCGCACGGCGTGCTACCCTTGGGATTTAGTTTCAACGCGCCCCCTGGTAAGCACTATGATCTGACTTTGCTTCGCTCTGGTTTTTTGTCCTCGGCCGGCTCGCGGCGACCAAGAGCTCCGGATATCCAAGCACCAAGGGCTCTCCGTGTCAAGGCGCAACAGCCGGAGATTTACCTGCCGGAGTCCTTCCATTTCCCGGAGGATCCCAAAGACCGAGCAGCCTTGATCGTGCGATCATTCGTGTGAGCTCTGCGTCACTCTGTGAAGGACTGCGATGGGGTGCAAGCGCCTGTGCTTTGGCGCCTTCCTTTCTTCGCACCTATGCTGCGGATGTGGGACTGCTGCACACCAGCGACGAAGGCAGGAAAGAGCGTGGCGGCATAGCATTAATCCTTGCGAGTCTCACGTCCAGAAGCTGTCGATTCAGGAGAACATGAAAAAGCTGCTGGCAGCCAGGAAAGCCTTTGGCATCATTCCTGGAGGAAGCGAGGACGTCGCCATCCACGAGCACGGAAAGGAAAATGTTTACATCAATTCTCGGTATGGCTTCATCAAGTATTCCTTGCAACATGGATATTGCCTGGTTATTGCTTATACATTTGGAGAGACCGACCAGTACCACAGCCTCACCTGGCTGAGGCCCTTGAATTTGTGGCTGGTGAAGGCTCTGCGTAGTTCTTGAGTTTCTAGGTGCAGTAGTGCAAAGTAGGCTCTAGGTTTCCAGTGACGGGCCCTTTTTGCATGTGTGGGTTGACAGTTCACAGCTGACTTTCCTTGCATTTTCTTTTCATTGTTTGCTTGCTTCAGGGTTCTCTTTTTCGGTGAAGTACTCACTCGCGGAAAACGGCAGTGTTTTGGGTGTCGAAGCATGTTCTGGGCCTACGTTTTGCAACGGCCCCTGACAGACCTTTGGCTTCGTGGTTCCGGTTTTCTGGGGCAAAACCTTCTGCCCACTGCTGCCCCGCGGTGGCGGCTTAAATACCGTCTACGGCAGAGCACTACACCTGCCAACGATCCCAGATCCAACACTTGAAGACCTCGTCCACTGGCATGGGGTGTACGTGGAGGCACTGGTCGCGCTTTTCGATGAATACAAGAGCCGGTTCGGATATGGTGATCGAGAGTTAAGATGTTTCTGACGGGCTTCAACCACAGCATGGCTCAGGGCTCCCATGCCATCACTTCTCTTAGCTCCGGATCTGGAACAGATCCGCGAGAGTCCAGTGCCAGTTGCTTGAACATGGCAATTTGCGGCTCAATGCAAAGAATCTAAGACATTCGAGTCGCAGAGCGCATCCGTGTGTTTGGACTCGTGAGCGTGCCTGAGGCTGGACTAGTGATTGAGCCCTCGACTGCCTTCAGCTGTGGGGACCGGATCTTTGGCATCGCTCAGGGGAGCCTGCGGTGAGGGCCTAACTTGCTTCGGACTTTATCTCGCCATGCAGTGGTTGACCACCCAGGCCATGTATCGAGGCCTCTGGCTGCCTGGCGGCTCTGATTCCACAAGGTCAGAGGGATGCAAGCATGGCCTCGCTGCCCACCGTCGCCCTGCTTCTTGGCAGCAAGCCTGTTGGGCTTACCCAGGCTCCACAACTTCCCTGCGGAACAGCCTGCTTGATCCAAGGACCGTTTGCGCAGCTGTGGCGGAGCTGGGACATGTTACTCCCGGGGACCTCGTGGCCATCCAGGCGGCTGCAGGCGCGACGGGGAGCATCAGGGATGCGGCGGAGCCTTGTGCGCTGCCGGGGTTTTAGAAGAAACTTGCAGGAGCGGATATGCAAGTAAATCCTGCCAACCCCGGTCAGTCTGTGATAGTTGATTAGGCAATGGCTGGGATAGCCTTTGCCTGGCGCCGTAGGTGGCACCGGCGTGCTGGCGCTGGCTGCGCTGCGCCGTCGTGGCGCAGCGCTGCTCGCGACGGCAGGAAGTGCCGCTCATCTGCAACAGACACCGGAAGAGCAGGGCAATTGGAGCGGTTTTGGGTCCGAGGCCCGCAAGCAGTGCTTCCTACGCGTGCGGCGTGGCGTCAGTCGGGTCACGAGCTCCCGCTCCGGCGATGCGCGGCTCGGAAGCACCCAGCAGGTGGAAGGGCCGAAGGGCCCATGTGAGCCTTTGGGGCCTTTGTGCAGTTGTTTCAGTTATTTTTGCATCTGAGGTTTTTACGAGACGCTCTCGCTGGCCTCCCGGAGCACTGCCTTGGGGCAGACTTCCTGCTCAACTGTTTGACGCACGACGACTTCATCCCACGTGGCGGCTCGACCTGGATCAGCGAGAAGTGAAGGTGCACAGCACAGACTTGTGCCTTGGTCCCAGGTTTGTCAGTGCTGGCCCCGGGGGGTCGCTTCCTGGAACTTGGGAAGCTCCGGGTGGCTCGGCTTCCGTGGCGGCCGCTTTTGGCTGTGCGTTTGACTGTGCCGTTCTCCACTGAACCGAGGTTTGGTCCTCGCGGTCGGTGCGGCGTTTCCGCAGGGACGTGGTCCATGCCACCATGTGCCTCAGACTGACTCATGCAGTACGTGGGAACATGCCACCGATGTGCGTGGAGTGCGTGGCGCAGGCTCCTGGACACACGTCTCGCTTTTGCGGCCGTGAGCCTGGCCAGGGAGCTGAGGGCCATCGCCGCGGCCATTCAGGCAGCTTTGCTGTCAGAGTACAGGGCACTCCCAGCGCTCTGAGCGCGTTCTCCGCAGGCAGGAGAGCTGCAGCTTCCACCGACCTCCGTCTTTGAGTTTCCGCAGCAAGCCCTCGAAGCCCCTGCCCTAATGACGCGAGCAAGCTCTTGAATTCCAGAAGCGTTGAGTCTTGGAGGCTTTTCGTCTTTTGCACAGTTCGAGGCAGATTGGTAAGGCAGGGGTGTTAGGAACCAACATGACATTGCTCGCTCGGTCCCGTCTGAAGGTCGTCTTGGTCTTTGACCACCACTTGCCCGGAACAAAGGCGGAGGACAGACGACGGCTCAGTCGTAACTGGTCGGCACGCATCCATGCTGCAAGGACTAGATTAGACCATTGACCACCTGGGCTCAGCGGTTGTCTTCCAAAGCGACGCCTCTTGCGGATGGCTATGGCTCCAGCACATCCGGCACAGTCAGCACATCGGCACGAAGAACGGTGCCCGCTATCACCACGAAGAAATGCCAAGCAACGCCAGACCGACTTAACGGAAATGCAAGCTGCGTCACAAGCGCCGAGCCGCCGAGCTCCGGGGCTCTTGCCAGGCTCTGGGCGAAGCCTTGGAGACTGCCCTGCAAGCCACAGCCGCCACAGCTGCAGATCCCGTCTGTGCGGGCCATTTTCCTCTGGGTCAGACAGCTCGCACATGCAGGGCCCAGGGCCAGGGCAGTGCCCTTGTGCCCCGAGCTAGGGCCGCTAGGGTGCAGGCCTCGGGCGCATGAGCTCCTAGTGATTTGGCCTGGGCCGAAGACATCATTTAATCACGAGATCCTGCACAGGATACAGCTTCCAAGAGAGTCGCGCTTCCCTGTCTGGGAGCTGCGCCGGTGAATTCTCCCACCGTGAGCCGGCTGCGCAGCCGAAGTGCCGGCAGCAATGGTCAAGTTCGACGATTCAGGCGTAAGAGCAGGCGAAACAAATCCGAGTCGGAGTCTTGACTTTGGAGAAGCTGGCAACCTCGCTGCTGGCCACGGCAGAGGGGGTGGCATGTAGGTGTGCGGATAATTCACAGAGTTGGAACACCAAGCCTAGCACAGCCAATCCCTGGAGTACGCAAAGTCGAATTATGTGCCTCGTAATCACGCGGTCGACACCAGCTACAACACACTCAACACACAACACCACTTCCAGACGGCTCCGTGCACTCGTGACAGTCTGCTGCGATGCAATTCAGCTCCGCTTGGCAGCCTCCTTGATAACAATGGCCCTAGTGGTTCCACCACAGCACCCGGCAGAGCCAGTGCCACCAGCTTGTAAGCGTGGGCATTCCGTACGTTCCATGTCCATAGTTCCGCTACAGACCAGCGCCGGGCGAGCTGTTTCAGCGTTTCACGGCCGGTTGCGATTTTGAGGCATGCAAGTGACCTTTTTCTGAATTTGAATGCCGTGGCCTGCTTGCCCGGATAGCCCAGAGGTGTTGCTGTGGGCGGCTGTGTGTGTTTCGGTTAGGCCTTCGAGGAAATCCTTCTGTACACTGTTGCATGCCGAGACTTGCTGAGAAGCCTCGCGGGCTGCTGTTCTCCGCTCTTCCCATCTTGACGCTTTGAAGGCTTGCAAGCGATGTGCTTGCAGGAATTTCGTCACATGTCGGTGCTGGGTAGAGAGAGTGACGTGGAGCCCAGGATGAAATTTCTTTCAAGTTTGAAGGCGGTGTCGCTGGCGGAGTTTGACCTTTGAGGTGACCCGTCGATTCCGAAGCTCAGCTCTGCAAATTCGAAGAGTCGACGCGGCTTCGCGAGGGTGCCTCACAGCAAACGCGACAAGACATTTGAGAAGTCCCGCCCGGCTGCTTCGCAGGTCTATCACGACGAGGTTCCCGAGGCATCGAATCATCTCTCAGCATCAGATACAGTGAGCTCAGCACACCCTCATCGCGCTAGTTGCAACTCCCGTGTAAGCGATGCGAGCGAGTGTATTGCACACCCCCCAAAACAACGCATGTGACCCCCCGGCTTTTTGAGAAGCTCTGCCGCGCCGCTGGGTGTGCATGTGTTACGTACCCCTCTTCGGTGCTCGGGGGCAAGGATGCATCTGCCATTGGCACTGTCCCACATGCTTCGAGGCTGTTCCAGGTCAGGGCCTGTGCTCCTTGCATTGTTTGAGCAGCACGGCCAAGCGCCAAGTTTCCGATCAGGTGTAGGCCGCAGCAATAGCTGGGACTCTGTGGTTTCTCTCTTGCCGGGGCCCCCTGCCTCCCTGCGTGCTGTGAACTTTTTGAACATGGGCAGCAGCAGCACGATGCCTTGCGAGCCGTGGAAGTGGGCAATGTGGGCTAGTCAGGCTAGTCTCACAGCTCAGAGTGGCCTTGCGATCCTCGCATGTGTGGCTTCTGCTACGGGAGAACTGCGCAAGCGGTGGCAACAGAGCTGCCAGTTGGCACATCGCTGTCCTGGCACAGCCTGTGCAGCCTCATGCCTGGGCCTCGGCGCCGTTGAGTCACCGGCGTGTTCATCAATCGGCTTCGTTTCCTGGAAAGCCTTGAGGCGACCTGACATCGTCGATGTTGCACTCGTTGAGCGGGGACTTGGATAGCCACCTGTAAGAAAAACGATCCCAGAACTTGAAAATGAGACAATCTCCGTGGCTCGCACCTGCCCCCTCTTTGTAGCAAAAGTGTAACTTTTTTCCCAAAGACACTTCTTGCAAAGCTGCCCGCCCTCCAAGCTACGACAGGGTGCAGAAGGCTCTCGGAAGCTTGCGACGCTCGGCTCAGTGGCTAAAGCTTCTGGCACTCCTGCCCGCGACATGGTCGCGTTGGCTGCAACCGGTGCTTCCAGAGATGCTGCCGAGTGAAAGAGCCGAAACCTCTCCGAGGATCCCACGGCGCGGATCCCATGAAGGCACTGCGAGCCTTGCGGCGCAAGCCCTGAGGAACTTGAGTCGGGCTCGGGCTCGTCGGGCTGGCCTCGGAGGGGTGCCGCAGCCCTCACCCGCCGTGGCACTTGGACACCCCGGTGCTTGCATCTCAGTTTTTGCTGCTCAGCTCCCTTGCTGAGTACCTTTGCGATTGCGCTTTCTGGCGAGCTGCATTGCAGCATGTGCAGCATCTGCCATCATGTGCAGTCTACAGGGCATGCTCTTGCTAACGCCACATGAAAAACACTTTCAAGCCTGAGGTTTTGCGAAAGGTTTTTTCAAAGATGCGCGGGGTGCTTGCAGTCGCTGCCTGCAAATTACATGGCCATGGCTGCAGTCTGCAACGAAGTTCCGCCTCTGCTTCCTCACTGCGACTCGCTAAAGAGAATCGCGCTTGCAACTTTGCGGAGCGTGCTTTGAACTGTAGGCTTGATGCTGTTCGTGCACGTCAAGCATTCCGGCCACAAGCATGTCAGTCACCAGACCATGGACAGTACACAGAAACTTGCCACAGCCTTGTTCTAGATTGTAGAAAAGTGCAAGTATTCCTTCATTTTGTGTAGAGATTTCTCCCAGCTATCAGCCGTTTGCTTAGTATTGAGGCGTAGCTCCTGTTTCGATTTGCCAGTAGCAAAGTGTTTCCCTTCCACCTCCGCTACCCCGCTTGCATGTAGCACTTTTAAATCGGAGACTGGCAGTATTGGTTTGAATTCCCCTCCCATCGGCCAGCATACAATCCCGAAATCAAGAGTTTCCTATTAAGAAGGCTGTGTTGCCGGAGAGGCCTCATGGTCGTGGACAGATTCGGTGGCAACTAGATGGGGTCAGAGGTGCAAGCTCCAGCACGCTGACCTGAGCCTTGACAGCGTGACGACGTAACATGCGAGCGGGGCTGAGCCCACGCCAAGAGCTGCGGCAGGGAGGGAGCGGCTTTGCTTTGGCCTCGGCCTTGAAATCGACTGAGCCACGCATGGCTGGGACTAGAAGCCCGGTTCCCAGGATAGAACCCGGCACTCCCTTAGCTTGGCCAGGGCCCCTGGTGCGATCTTCCCCCGAGCCACGGAGAGTTGAAGTCGTCCTTGCCAAGCACTCTGAGCACCAGCCCCCGAGACTGCCCGAAAGCTTTTTCCCTTTCCGAGGCCGGTCATGAACATCACGGGCTCCGTGGGCTCTGCCTCTGCAGGAGGTTGAGGTTGTGGGCGCAGCACGCCGTGCCGCTGCACCGCGAGCACGGTCACCAGGCACTGCCCAAGAGCAAGATCCCCAAGCTGCCCGCCCATTCCGCTCCTGGTGCTCCTCCTGCTCCTGCGAGCAGTGTGGCTCGGTTTCGGCGCCCTCTGCAGGTGGTCCTGTTGCCACGATCCAAGAATATAGAAAAGGAGCGGATCGACACACACCCTCCGGAGGCAGGTCGCTCCCCCGTCGATTAAACCGATGAACCCGGTCCTGGGTTAGCCAGCGCCGGTTAGCTTCTTTGGCCGCTTAGCCTTGCAAGCTAGTGGCCCTCACTTCTGCCCAGGCGGGAACGTCCAGGCGACCTTGCGAGAGGGTGAAAGCGCCTTCACGCTGGCCCCTTTCACTGGATTTGTCGCTGAGCTCAGGCTTCGAGAGGCTGCGGAGAACGGGCTGCTGGTTGCTGCCCTGCATGGCCTGGTGCAAGGCGGAGGTGTTGCCATGTCGCAGGTGGCGGATGTCCGCTTCGCAGATGTCGAAACCACTTATGTGCTCGGTAACTTGTCAAAGGGAGCCGTGCCATGCATTCTGCTGTCAAAAAATTTGGCTCTCCTGGCTTCTTCCCTGGCTGATGCCATGGCCTTCTACTTGGAAGACTCCGTCTTGGATGCGCGCAGTGCCTTGGCCCTTGGCCTGATCCAAGCGTTGTTCTCCTCGCCCTCCAGCACGCGTGCCGCAGCAGTTTCCCTGTCCACAACCCTCCAATCCCTTCGCTCTGTCCGAGTGCCCGCCGCAGACGCCGCACGCTTCGCCGAGGAGGCACGCGGCCTCCAGCTGTCTCTCAATTGTGGCGAGGCTTTCCGTGAAATGCCAAAGCCAGCATGCCAGCTGCCACAGCTGCCAGAACCAACGCTGCCTGCAGCACGCCGGCATCGAGCACGTGCTCAACGCTTCCGGGAGCCTCGCAAGGAATCTTCAGCCGCTTCGCTGAAGCCGAGGGTGAAGCTGTGGCTGCCGGCGCTGCAGCCGACTTTGCACTTGGCAGCGCTGACAGCACCATGGCCCTTGCAAGCCCGAAAACGGCCAATGCGGTGCGAAGGCGACGGCGACGGCGAAGCGTCTAGGAAGGTTCTTCAGGTTGTCGCCCATCCACTGCAGGTGCATCCAACCTGGCGTGCCTGGCCAGTGCGGTGGTTCGTCTGACAGCACGGAGCCTGCGGGTTGCAGAGCTCAAAAGGCCATGAAGACGATGCTCCACCACTCTCAGCCTCAGAGAGGGTTGGTAGGGTCTTGCAGACTGATGCCCTGATCCTTCACGATAGCCCGTGACAGTTGCCAACAGTCCCTGTTCCGCAAGGGCGGCGGCTTCCAGTGCTTCCAGTGCATACATCGGTGCCAGCAGCTAGGATTCGTTGTGAGCTTGCGGGCCACTTCGGGCTTAGGCGGCTCAGGGCTTAGCCGGGCTTAGGGTGCCTCGCCCAGGCCCACGGGACCCAGGGCGAGGCCGAAGAAAGGTTGCCGAGAGCTTTGGCGCCGTCGGCGTCGCTGCTGTGCCTGGCATTCTCGCAGGCGCTGACCGCTTTTCGCAGCGAGCGGCCAGGCCGCACGCCGCCCCGCACGCCCCGCCGCACGCCTGCAGACGTTTCTCTGGGTGTTTCTTCGAAGGGCTTTTGAAGGTCTCGCACTCCATCCCAAGGGTTCCCGCCCAAGCCAGGCTCGAGTTCGAGCACTAAGAGCTCTCTAGCCATTCGATCCGCTCCTTGTGTCTCCTGGGCATGAGATCTCCCCTTTCTCGGAGAAGTGCTGATGCTCTGCGTAGAGAGAGAATTGAGGAAACGACGGTGCAGCGAAGCTTCGCCGCTGCGAGACGGGAGCGAGCGCGCGGTGCGCGCAGCGCGCAGCTGCTGACAGCCGAGGCGTTTGCAGCACTTCGATCAGGTCGACATCACTCAGACGAGGTGGTGCGTGGTGCGCCAAGTATCCTTCATTCCTCCTGCAAGGCTCGGGCTCGGGGCTTCCCGGGCTTGTTAGAGTCCTCCTTGCGAGGCTTTGCTGGCTCGGCTGGCTCTGCTTCCTGTGGAGAGTTTCTCCTGTTGCAGGGAGGAGGTCCACATTTCTGCCCTGGAGGCAACCCGAGTGCAAGTTGAGGAAAGGGGAGTCCCTGTTGCAGTCTGCTCCTTTCAGCTTGTTCCTGGCCGTACTCCGTTTCAGAGAGATGGACTTCCTCTGTGCGGCCTTGCAGGGTCTCGTGCTCGGAGGTGGCCTGGCCATGGCTTTGCTTTGCGACCTGCGTGTCTTGGACCACCAAAGCTCCCTGTCGCTGGGGAATCTCTCGCGTGGGATGGTTCCCTGCATGCTGCTGTCCTGCCATCTTCTTCTGAGCTTCTCCAGCGCCATGGACCTCTATCTCACCGACGACGCCTGCACTCCGGCACACTGGCAGGCCCATGTAGGAGATGCTGTCATGCCTTCGACGCAGCAAGCCCGGGCGGAAGCCTGGGCGCTCTTGGCCGCAGCCCAGCTAACCCGACTAGCCGGGCTGCGGATGCCCATCGGAGTCACAGCTTCGGCACGCTTCGTAGAAGAGGCCGTCGCCCTGCAGCTGAGCCTTCGCTGCGAGCCTGCCCTTACCGGGTCCTTGCCTGTCCTGCCGGCCCCTGCAAGGTGTTTGAAGAAGGAGAAGAAAGAGAAGAAAGAGACAGAGCAGGAGCGGGGGAGCCGGTCCCGGCCCAAGGTGGCGGACGTCTCGGCCACCTGCGCTCTTTGAAGGTCCCGGCATGAAGGAGATCCCGCCCCTCTGGGCGCTGCGTGTGTGACGGAACGGCGCTCCGTCAAGGAAGGGAGGCCAAAGGCAAAGGCTCAGTCATATTCGCTGGTTTCTAGGGAGCTTTGGCAGCCGTGGCTCTCGTTTTTGTCAACTTTGCGGCCGCTTCTCTGCCTTTTTGGCTTGTGGCAAAACGGACAGCTGTTTACAAGACGCTTTCGCTTTCGCTGCAGCTGCGCCGCTACAGCCGGACCATAGGGGTAGGCTGTGCAGACCGGCCTCGCTTTGAACCGAGAGATTTCCTGTCCATCATGTCGGAGCTCTGAGCCAAGCTAAGGTGCCGGTTGACATGAAGTTTAATAGGTCTGCTCGTGCCAAGAGCTTGGTGGGCTTCTCGAATGTCGCTGGCTTGGGAACAGCGAGATTTGCACCGGCGATGTGGCGGGGTTTAGCGGTTTAGCGGAGGCCGTGTGCCTAGAAGCGAGGGTGCAGAGGGCACTTTCAGCACGGTGTGCATGCGGTTGCCGGGTGGATTTGAAGGCGCGAGAGCTGCAAGAGTTGCGAGTGCCATTCACCGCACTCTTGTCTTGACTGCCAGTCAGTCTGGACGGAGCATCTCTTGGGCTGTTTTGCCGCTTCTCCCTCTGCCCACATTTTGCTCGGCCACCCGCCGCAGATGCAGTGCATATGCCTTGACTTGGCAGGCAGGTTCAAAGTTTCATTCGCCTGTTGTGCGCTGGTGGACTCCAGCCACACTCGACGAGACTTCGTGAAGGGAAGGTGCAGGTGAAAGGTGTGAAACGTGAGACATCTCGGTTCCTTGAAGCAAGCCATGGGAGCCGAATCAGCTCGTAGGATTACGCATTCAGATGGCGACAAGGCCTGTTTGCATTCAGGTGCCCCACTCTTCTCAGGACCTTTTCAATCCCTTGGAGTTTTGCTAGCATTTGAACGCTGTTGAAGGCGGCAATCTCTCTGACTGTTTGCAAAGTGTTACATACTTTTGAGTTGAAAAGTGAAAGAAATCAGGCTTGACCTTGCGGACGGCTGTCCCATGAAATTGAGTTTCTGGTCATGTAGTAATCTGTCGCTTAGCGCCGAGCTCAAAATTCCGAGATTTGCCGCTCTAAGTCTATCCAAGACTGTTGAAGGGGCTGCCCCGTAGGCCCGCAGTAGGCTTCCGGATGTCTGGCCTGTGCCTGTGCCTCAAACTGCCCCTGCCACTATTTTGAGAAGTCTTGCCTGCCTGCTGAGTACTCTCTACCCGCTGTGCAAAGCCACCTCTGGTGTTTCCAGAGCGTCAGGCAAGGCGACACGACTGCATTGCATGCATTGCATGCATTGCATGCATTGCATGCACTGCAGTGTAGTGCCCTTAAGTTGTGCCGACTTGACTTCTGACTGCCACCTGTAGCTCTGGAGCCGTGCTAAGGCCAGGAGCCGCCGAGGGGAGATGCATCCGTTGGGCATGCATGGTAACCTGGTAGGCATGCTGAAGAAGGGTGTGCAGAAGGCTCGGGGCACCCTGCGCATTCCAGCACAAGTGGCGAGTGTTCCACACATGCCATGCATGAGGCATGCAAGCCACGTTGGCAGGACCTGCAGACGTGCGAGACTGGTGCAGTGGAGCGTGAGCAAAATCGTAAGACTTCCCTTTCCATGCTGGAAGTGCAGTGTCTGGGAATGGCTCAGCTTGGGTTCGGTGTGCCTGGTCGATATTTGTGAGAAGCTCCGGCAGGGAGTTTCCGTCTCCATGCGCGGAAGGCTCCCCGAAGTGTCTGGTGCAGGCAATGCACCCTGCAAAATACGATATGCCCATTGCCTCCACTGAGCTGGTGGCAGCCGGAGAGGGTGCAAACCGCCTTACCAGTCCTTTCAACTTGGAACCCGCAGGGCAGTGAATCCCGGTGAAGCCCGTAGCCGCCGTAGCCTGCCTTCCGCTCTGTGCTGTGTTGGAGGTGGGCACATTGGAGTGAAGCAGCAAGCTGCAGCAAGCTCAGTAAATGCTTGCTGCTGGAGATGGTCAATAGCTCCTGCTTCTAAATTTCGCAGAGCTTTCAGAAGCTTCGCATGAAGCTTCTCGTCGACACATGGAGCCACGTTGGACTGAGAGGGGCAGAGAGCCGGGGCTTTGAGTTTTTCCTTTTTTCATGCTAATGGCTGGAAGCCGGCGATCCCTAAGACCGGCTACGCCAAGCAGCAGCGCCCCAGCAGTTTTGGCTTCGCTCAGAGACTGACTCCGAAGATTCACTGAAGTGGCACTGAAGAGGTGTGGGAGAGAATGCTTTGCTTTCAGGTGCTTCTAGCACGGTGCGCGGGTTGTTCATGCAGCCTGGCACCGCGCTTGCCTACGTCCGTGTCCATGTCTGTGCCTGTGTCCAATGCCCCTGTGAACCGTAGGGCTGTCTGCTCTGCTGCGGCACCCGTGACGGTACTAGCACCTGCACTGGTGGCGTTCAGTGGCGGGCTGAATCTGGGTGCTGACACCTGGGCCGTGTCGCCCCCAGTGGTGGCCTAGCTCCGTTCTCTCTCCGAGACGTCGTCTCGTGAGCATGCGCTGCGCTACTGAGGCCTTGGCCAGCACTTGGAGTGGCGTGGTTTTCGGGATTGAGCTGGTTAGCCAGGCAGACGGCAGACGTTTCAAGTTTATGAACGCGTGCAAGTCCCTGCAAGTCCCGTCAGGTGCACAGGGCAGGGTTCACTTCTCTGGGGCAACTCGCGCTTGCGGCCCCACCTTGTGCAGTGGCCGGTGCCTGAGATTCTCATCGTGAAGCGACACCCGGGATCTCTATAGGCGTCTAGGCACTCGTCAGGACTTCGTCGCGAGCCTTCGATCTGTGCGTCATCGGTTTTCTGGGCATCGAGCTGTCATGTGTGCTGCAGTGCCGCTCATGCGGCTCTCGCACCCTTTCTCCCTCATGCTCTCTTTCTCTCTTTCTCTCTGGGAAGCGGGCAGTCCCGAACAACAGGTTTTTCAGTGTCAGGTTCAATAGACTGATGCCGTGCGTGGAAGACACACAACGATCTTGCTGTCATGCTTTTGCTGTCAGATTCTTCCCACGCTTCTTTCTCCCTTTCGCACCTGTGTCTGCAACTTTATCCGACGGTCCGTAGGGGACGCAAAGTGCAAGAGCAAGGGTCCCTGACAAGCTTTGTCGGCTGCTTGTGCTGGGTGTCGTCTCGGACTCCAAAGTTTCGCGGCCGCGAGGTCATCGGCTGGAGCTTGGGAGCTCGAGCAGTCATGGACCCAGAGGGCCGAGAGCGTCACAATTGGCCCAAATTCCCACCGCTTTCGCTTTGCCTTGAAGGCCACGTCTTTGGGCGCCTTGAGGGAGCGCTTGGGCCTGGAAGTGAAAGCCCTGATTGCTTTGGATGTCCGGTGCTCAGAGAAGAGCCGGACTCAGCTTTCTCAGCCCTGCCTTCACCGAGGATCGCCGGAAGCTGCCCTTTGCTGGGCCGATTGCTCCGATCACGATAGGCCTGGAACAGCAGCATGTGCGTTAGGACGTTTGCTCCTGAAGATGCCCCATACATCCCTGCCGACATCGAACAGTCTATCGTACACCTTGATGTCTTTCATCTATCCCCACTTTTTCCTGTGACGCCAACGAATGCTTGTCGCCATCGGCTGTTGCTGTTGTGTCCAGGCTTCGTGTAAACTCAGAGCGAGTGTTGCGCACTCGCTAATTGCTTCCGCTTCTGTTGCCGGCGGCTTCCCAATACCGACCACGGGCGGCAGTCAAAAGGGTCGTGTTGCTCTTCGATGGGAGCCGGATGTTGAGATGCCTTGCCGGAGAATACAATGGAATGCACAGAAATGTGCACGACAGTATTGAGTTGGCGATTGTCAGCTTGAGGGCACGGGGTCGTTTGTGTTTTGGCGAGGTTCTTCGTGGGGCCACCTTCATATTCAACTCCTTAAAATGTTGCACGGGCGCAGCTGACAGCTTGTGTTGGATGAGCTTCAGTTTGAGTTTTAGGTCGAAGCGTGTGGCACCGCATCATAGTTGCCTGATTGAGGCAAGCCTCAAAGCATCAAGCTTTGCCACATGGTGCTTGTAAGCTGAATCGGGTCTGGGGCAGAGGAATTGGTATTTCGCTTTCTCTTCTGCCGTGACGACAGTTTTAGTGGCGACGGAGAATTCGTACAGTGCAGTGAGTCTCAGAGTTCACCAACCCGGAGTCTCGTGCAAGTTGGCAAGGCGGGCCCATGGCGTGCACGGTGGCGACGGTGAACATGGTCTCAGCTGCCGAAACTGCTATTGCCTCGGGATGATGTGCCGCGCAACCTGTTTCGTTCGGAGAAAATTGGCAGGTCCCTTGTTTTCGTGGGTCTGCGCTCTGCCTCCTCCCCAGTTGCATCCGCTGCATCATGAGATGCCCAAGGGCTGTTCCCTTGAACGAAGAGCGAGGTTAGACCTGTCGTGCCGCCTGCCGTCTACCCAGATGCCGGAGATCTGTCGGAGATCTGCCAGATTCTAAATGCGGCAGGTCTCCCTTGAAGATTGATCGCGTGGATTGGACTCTCTCCTTTCAGGACGGACAGCGTCCCTCGAGGAAGAAGGGTCTAGTCTTGCGGCCAGGACGACCGAAGCCTCGGGGCCCGTCGGGCTCTCTACTGCCGCGTCTGCCGGAGATCCCTGGAAGAAGTGGGCCATTTTGACGTAGGTGTGCGGAGCGCGAGGGGGAGAGCAGAGATGGGCTGAGTGTGCGAGCTTGTCGTCGCTCTTTTCGGGTGTAGGCGTGGCATGCGCTTGGGACGTGACGCAGCTACTCCGACGCCTGAGCGAGGGCTTTGAACGCGCTTTTGAGCCTCAGGCAGAAAATGTGCAACAAGAGACACACCTGCCCACTTTTTACGAAGGACACAAGCCCAACATGTTGCAAACTTCATGCTGCAGTGTGCGATGACTCAGAGGAGGTTTAGAGTTGTGGTTTCGAAGCACTTCACGAAGAACCATGCTGTGCTGCAAAGGCATCTGCAAGCCTCGAGTCATCTTCGTTCATGCCTTGAGTCCTTGACAGCATGAAGTGTTCGAGATCTCACGAAAATCGAAGGTAGAGCCATTTGGAGACTTTTAGAGTTTAGAGGCCTCCAAATATGGCGGTCATGGACATTGGACGTGCCGCCACCTATGGGGCGATCAATAGCTCCCCCACGATCTCGACATTGACGCTTCTCTCCGGAAAGCATGAGAGCCTCGGTATGCACGCCGTCACTTCTCAAGAGCTACCTGTAGTACGGAAGTGTGTGTCCAGTGAGGACACTCCAGGCGGAGCTGCAGAAGACAGTGGACGCCTTGGTGGAGCTGAACCCTGTTCTGTCTGGACGCGTCTGGCAGAAGGACGGCCGCGTACTGCTGGAACCGAAAGCGCACAAGGAGTTCCTCCGCGTATACGCCGCACCTTCCTCGGAAGCTGTCCCTACATTGGAGGGCTTAGACCTGAAGGCCAAGATCCGCCTGCTCCAGTCGCTGGAGGGTTCCCTTTGTTCCCCCATGGATGGGCGCTTCACTCTTGGGCATGGAAGTCAGGTCTTCTTGGTCGAGTTGATGACCGGGCAGGACATGTGTGTAGTGGCCGTGCACCTGTCGCACATCGTCGGTGACATCAAGACCCTGTACGAGTTGGTGGGACAGATGAATGCACTGATGCGTGGCGAGACGCCGGAGTCGCTTGTCTGGGACAGCGACTGGAGGCTCAGCTTCGACCTCTTCCCAGACTCGCTTTCGGAGAAAGACCGAAAGAAACTGCGCTGGGGTGTCTTGGGCTGGCTTTGCCAGAAGATCTGCGGTCCCAGGCGCAACTGCAGCGTTTCGGTTTTCTCGACAGCGCAGCTTGCGGAGAAGAAGCGCGAGCTCCAGACAGGAGCCGAGAAGCTCTCCAGCAACGACGTGCTCTGCGCGGCACTCTCGCGGGCCATCCGAGGCGCGCCAAAAGGAAGCCAAAAAGGGCTATACCCGTGATCTGATTAGGCCAGCAGCCAGCATAAAAACGTCCTTGGCAGAGGCTCACAGATCATGAACCTCGCCGTGAACCTGCGAAAGCAAGCTGAGCAGCGCCGGATGGCCGGCAATTTCTGGCAGACGGTGGCCCTCGACCACGATGCTGCCAAGGACCCCAACATCATTCGGAAGCACCTACCCAAGCTGCAGTTCTTCAAGACTGATGCGATGCCCTTCTGGTGACTTCCTTAAAAGTCTTGTCACCGCAACGGCAGAGCTTCGGCAAAGCTTCCTTGTTCAGTTTTGCGCAGTTCTGAGGCCTTATGCTTTGGGCCGCTACAGCTTTGTCACGAATTGGACGGCTTGCACGTGTCAGCTCGCCATCCCCGGCTTGACCGTGCACTGTCACCTCCCCCACTCCAACTTCCTCAAGGCCCCATGCACTGAGCTGCTTGGGGAGTTTGAGGGGCCAATCGCCAATCGCCGCTCCAGGGAACACCAACGAACGTAGCAGTGGCACCTTGGCTGCAGAAAGAGAGAGAGAGAGAGAGAGAGCGAGAGAGTTCATTTGGGGCTCAGCCCGTGGACTGCCAGACACTTTTCGCAAGTAAAGCCGTGCATCCATCCAACAGACGGGCTGCTCCGGCGGGGCATGCCCTCAAGCCTGGGGAAAGAAAGAAAGAGTTCATTTGGGGGGCCTCAGTGTGCACAGGCCGCAAGGGGGTCCTATACACTCTGTCTTCTCTGGCTGGGGGAGTACGTCTAGTGAGTCTAGTGAAGCGGTTTCCGTCTGTCCGTCTTGTCCCAAGTGTCTTTCGGTGCGCGGTCATGTGTGAGGGCCACGCGAAGGCACGGTCCTTTGTTCGTGCCGAAGAAAGAAAGGAAGTCATGGCCGTGCCATGACGAGCCTCGGGATGTTGTAAAGCCAGATCCAGGGGCAAATACTTTTCAGACTTTTCAAGTGAATGTGGGGATCCACAGCTAGTTTGGATTAACAACTGCACCATGCCTGTTTCGTGGGCTGGGCCACACTGACGAGTGATCGCACTCAGATCTTCAACGCCGACGCTGAGACTTTGGGCCTTAGCCACAATGCTACTCGGATGTTCCGAGGCAGAAGAAGGTGCCATGGAACTTAGCTACGCCAAGTGACCAGAGGTGCCTCCTTCGAACTTGGACACGACGGGCCTCTTGGGCACGGCACTGAGAACTCGTCATCATTCGTTCTTTTTTTGTGCGGGCCGCCGTCGGCAGCCTCACTGGAGCTTGTCCGAGGTATGCTGACGCTCTGATCCTTCGTACCGTTGATTTCGCTTCCGAAGCAAAACAAGGATGGAACCGATTGCGGTTCGTTTGAATGTTCATGCCTGAAAGCCGTGGAGCTCGCCGAGCCCAATCCGCCAGGTTGCAACGAGCCAGGCGACAAGAGACTAGTCAGCCTTTTTGCATCCGGCTTCCCCAGAATCAACACCGGCATGTTGGTGACTCTCTGCGACAAGAGAAGCCCAAGACAGCGCCCACACATTTTGGCAGGCGATGCAGCGAGTTGATTGCACGGTCGGCTCGAGCCAGCCGGTAGCATCTGCTTGGTCCTCTGGGTCCCGGTTTGCAGGTGGGAAGATTTCGTGTTGAGGCGACGTGAAACTGATCCGATCAAGTCTAGGACCCAGACGATGCATGCATCGCGGTGGCTGGTGACAACGGCAGCTTATGGCTCGGCGTGGAGCGCCCTGACCGCGCTGCCGGCCCGACACTGAGAGCACCGCGCCACCGTGCCGCAGCGCGCCGCACCGCCGGCGCATGGAGAGGCCTCGAGGCCAGAGAGTTCCTGGCCAAGCGGAAAGACCATCAAATGCCACCAGGAGGCAACGTTGCCCTGCAACGGGACGGCACAGCGCCACCGCGAGTTCTCTTCGTGGGATTGCAGGTTTCAAAGCCAGGATTTGAAAGGCTTGATCGCCTCTGGCGCACGATCCAAGAGCGGAAGGCGACGGGCCACGGAAGGGGAAGAAACGGCTGAAGCGCGCCTCTCTCAGAGTCTCAGGTGCAGGCCCAGGATGCCGGCCGCTCCTGGACCGACGAGGGCCGCGACGGGCTGCGTTCCTGGGCCGCCTTGCTGCAGGACGGCGCGCCTGCTCGCCAAAGGCACCGACAAGTGTGCGCAGAAGGCATCAACATGCTACACGTGGAAGTTGTGTCCCGCCCAGAGTCTCTCTGCTCTCTGCCCCTCTACCCGCTACCCCCTGTCATGGGAGAGGTTGGCGAGGAGGCCACGGAGGTCTGCATCGAGGCACGCTGTCGCATGGATTAGAGTCTCCATTCTTGTGTCTCCACTAGCCAGCGGGTCCTGCTTCTCGGGCGTAGCGTTGGCCCTCAGGATGTTGGCACGAAGGGTACAAAACAGTGTCAAAAGTTGCACCGTCGCGATCCAACCGCGAAAAACACAGGAGCGTACCCGCGCAGTAATCGGACAAACGGTTGGAGGGGCTTCTCATAGTCCGACGGGACTAGAACTTCCTGTGCATGGCTGCACATAGCCGCCTGTAGTTTGCACTTCAGCACGACGTTGTCCTCTTGAGCTCGTAGTGAGGCCTTTGCAGTGACTCCTGGTTAAGGCGGCCGCCCGAAGACCCGGAGGGGTGGTGAAGGAGTCGGCCGACCTGGCCCGAAGCTCAGGGTAATGCGGCCTGCGGCAAGGTAGGCTCCTTGGGAGTAACTTGGGCGCATTTGGGCGCTTGCCTGCGCTGTGCAGCTCTTCCATCTTCTGGTCCTGTGGGCGTCCATGGGGATCGAGCCCAGAGAAGTGTGCGGAGCCCAGAAAGGGGAGTGGCCACGTGGGGCTCCAGATCAGCCGAGGCTCGAGGAGCTGGCCAGGAGAGAGGCGCGTAGATGTGGGCAGCGCAAAGCCTGTTTGGGTTTCTCCCTGCTCTCACCTTTTTGACCCTCTGGACCTTTGGAGGGGATCAGCGGCGTAGAGGAGAAGGAGTCGCGGAGCCCGCGATGAGCTTGGGCCAGGGCCAGGCGGCCTGGCTAGAGCCTTCACTTCCAACCCGTTTGCCTCTAGGGCAACAGAAAAGAATTCGTGCTTCGCGCTTGCACACAACAGTCTTCGCAAAATCTGGATGTAAATCGCTGGTCAAAATACATCTGGCTGCCAAGTCTTCCAACAGAGGACGGAAGAGTCACTGAAGAGCCATTACTGGAGTGGAGACAGCTACTTAGCAACTCGTGTTAGTGTGTCAGTGACTCTGGCAGGCATTTTAGGGACGTTGCCCAGCATTGCGGCCATGCCTCCATGGAGGCTTGAAGCCCGGGCTGCGGCATACGAAGCAGGCGAAGCCATGCGAAGCCAACGATTCGGTGTCGTTCTGGGGATTCCAAGACGTACCAAACTAAGAACGCTACAACAGCGGCTGGCAGTGCAGTACCAAGAATCGCACGATGTGTGCAAACCGTGTACAGTATGACTTTGAGGCAAAACTCACGGCCTCTGGGAAGTTCCACTGCCATCACAGCCGATAAGGCACCATACGCCAACAATCGCCAACATATGGCGGCATGTGCATGGTTTGAGCAGTGTCATGCCAATACTTTTGGCTACTCAAGCTCGGGGGCACTTTCTTCCAGTTTGCGGCAAACATATCGAAGAAGGGGCTCAATCCCAAACCAGGCCGGGTGTGTGCCGGTTGGCGCCCGTCACACAAGAATTGTCCCCGTGTCGCCCAAAAGGGCCCTGACAGGAAAAGGATGCTGCCGTCCCAGCCCCGTGGGAGCAGGCCAGGGAAGCAGAGCTCTTTCGGCTCTTTCGGCTCTTTCTCTTTTCGCAACTCTGCTCTGAGGCTGAGAGGACTGGCGGCGGTGGCTTGGAGGAACATTACGTTTTGGAAGCGACAGCGAGGGCACAGTGCACTGAGCACAGACGGAATGGATCTGTCTTTTTCACGAAAGCTTCTGGTGCGGGGGGCCAAAACTGGTGGGTTTTTTCGGCTATGGGCAAAACCCTGTTGCCAAAGGAGCCTGTTTTGGGCCAGATTTCGGTCCTTTTGGGTAAGTGGCTTTTTAGACGTCCAAAGGAAAAACAGGCCTCCTCTGATGCTGCTGATGCTGGCCTGGGCGTGTCGGCTGATGCTGCTGANCAGATTTCGGTCCTTTTGGGTAAGTGGCTTTTTAGACGTCCAAAGGAAAAACAGGCCTCCTCTGATGCTGCTGATGCTGGCCTGGGCGTGTCGGCTGATGCTGCTGATGCTGGTCGTATGCTGCTGATGCTGGTCTAGGCGTGCGGCAACATGTCTGCCTGTCTATGTTTGGCGAAAACTTGGTATGTTGGGTCAAAACCTGCTTCACCTGTCGCAGTCTTTGTCTGGCAAGGAGTTAATATGTTGGATCAAGACTGCTCTTCATGACATGTTGGATCAAAACTGCTCCCGTCAGTGTTGTTCTCTGCAACTTTCTGTCTGCTGCAATGCGGGCTTGCTCCTGCAGCTTCGTTACCATGGCAGCATCAGTGAGAAGCAATGCTGAAACTTGGCATTTCTGAGTGTCGTTGTGTCGCCAGCCCTGCCCCTGCTAGAGCTTGCGTCCCAGCCCGTGGCTCTCAAGTCTCTCTCTCTCTCTCTCTCCCCCTCCGGGGAGAAGAGAGTGCCCGTGCCGGAGGCACTGGCATCCACGCTGCATTGCCTGGCTCCTCGCACCTTCGGCCGTTGTATGCGGTCTTCGAGGCCGAAGACGACGTTGGTAGGCCGGGATTCGGATGGCGGGACGGGATCCGAAGTGGCTTGGAGTTCAGATGTGTGGAAGGCCAGAAGCACTCCCAGGACTTCCTCAACGAGGCGCGGCGGGCGCGGGCCGCGGGGCCGGTGAGGACTCGAGTGCAGGCTGCCTCCTCCAATAACTCGCCCAGCGCTCTGACTCAGCGCCACCCGTCCAAGGAGTTCGGCCAGGGCCCGAGAGAGCAAGGCTGAGCAAGGGGAGAAGCTTCAAGCTGAGATTCAGAAGAGCGCCAGCGCGCGCGCTCTCTGCAGGCCTGGTGCACCTGGATCCTGGCCTCGAAGGACCGCCAGAGCACCGGGACTTCGGCGGCGAGTGCACCGAGGCGCAGCGGCACAGCGCAGCGGTGCAGGCCCCCCACAAAGCACGGAATTCAGACAGGGCCTGGTCACGGCCTTCGTGGCGGCCAGCTCCACCTGCATTATGTCACTGCTGCAAGAGGTGCGAAGCCTGGCTGCACGCTTGGATCCGACTCGTGTGCAAGTGAGAATCCTGAAGCTTCTCGGCCCATCTGGCACACCTGTTTCACAAGCCCCACATCCCTTCCACAACCTCAGCTCAACAGCGCCCTCTTGGAAGACCACGAGACCCATGGATGCCATGGGATGATCGGTTGAGCCATGGCCTTCCGAGGCTGGATGTACGGGGGGGGGGCCCGTCGGGAGACGCCGCTCAGAGCCGAGGTTTCAAAGAGTGTTCCTGCGAGTGTGGAAACGGAGGCCTCCTCGGCCGCATCCTGCCATCGGCACCGGCTTTGTGCAGGACCTGTGAGAAATTATTTTCCAGAAAGCCTGGCGAGTCTTTTTTCCGTGGAGGGCATTGATTAACAATTAATAGGAAGTTTTATGAAGGAAGACAGGATGGATGGGATGAGATGGGATCGGATGGATAGGTAGGCCGATTGGTTGGTTGGTTGCTTGCTTGCTTGCTTGATTGATTGATTGACTGACTGATTGATTGTTTGATTGACTGACTGAGTGATTGATTGATTGATTGATTGTGATGATGATGATGACGATGATGATGTGGGGGTGGACGGACGGATGGATGCATGGATGGATGGATAGATGGGGATGATGTTCGGTGTTTACCGCGCTGCACTCTACGTTTTTGGGACACTCGTTCCCTTTCGTTGCTGCCCGTGCCAGGGCTTCGGTCGTGTTTCAAGATTCTTCTTAGTGTTGGGACTTTCTTGGCGACACGCGGACACACCTGTCACTTCGAGAGCCAATAGCTCCGATAGTTCAGCCTGGCTCCAAAGGACATTCGCCACAACCGACGGCCCTTTCCTGTACCGCTTCAAGGCGAAACGCCTCAAGTGGAAGTCGGCGCCTGGGAAAGGAAAGCCAGCAAAGCGAACAACCGAAGAGAAGACGTAGAGGGGCAGGAGTCAGCTGTGCTCCTGAGGAAGCGGCATTACAATGTCCGAAGCCTGGTCGTCAGAATTTCTTTCGCTTCTGCGGTTTCTGTCTAGTTACTAGTTTGTGGCCTCACTGGTGTTGTGGCGTGAGGAAGTCCTGGTCATGGCTGACCGACGCAAGCTCCTCGAGACCTTGCAGGCAGATCAGATCATGCTTTTGGAGCTCATAGCTTGATGCCTTCCCCCGACGGTGCAGGAAGTGATCGACACGCCCAGCAAGGACTTCCCCAAAGCATTCTGGGAGGTGCTCAGCGAGAGAGTCTAACTCACCAGGATCCACCTCTCCTCTCCCTTCTTCTCGCGACACGCCACAACTGAAATCAAGATATCCATGATTTCTTAGCTCTATTACTCTACGCAGTTCTAGGCCTAGTCTCTTCTCGTTCCTGCTCTCCTGTCGGCTCTTCCCTTCTATTGCATCTCGTTTGCTCCTCTTCAGCTCTCGGGAGGTTCTTTCCAAGAGGCCTGGTGCTCGGCTGCCGTGGGCTCCACTGCCGCCCCTGGCCTTCCGGCAGCTGTGCAGTGTGCAGGTGCCTGAAGTCCCTGCATTTGCTCGAGCCCATGGAGTTGGCCATCGTGGCCCGGGCTTTCGATGTGCACGAGCCGGGCGCCAGAGCGTCACTCCGCTGTCCGCTGCGTTCGCGGTGCGGTGCTTTGGCGACCTGCAGAGGCCGAAGCTGCATCGGAAACTGGACGTCTTCCAGCCCTTGGCGGCTCAGGCGGTTGGCCTGGCAGACTGCGGGCACCACTGCGCGGCATCTGTCGCGTCAGGTGAGGAGCAGCACTGTCGCTGGGGCCACAGAAAAACACCTCGCAGACCAGATGGCCGAAGCTTTGGCTAATCAGGTTCCGGGCATGGCGGTGCTCGCCTTGACCGAGATCCTCCCTCGCCGCCTTCAGGGCACAAAGGAAGACGCTGGGCACTCAGCGTACCCAACAGCTGCAGAGAGAAAGGAAGTGTTGCATGGCGGTAAGACGCGCCCCTGCTCTGCGGCGATTCTAACTGAAACAGGCCTGTTTGTGGATTAGACACTGTTTTGTTAAACAGTGTCGTCGCTATCAGAGGTGGAAACCACGGTTTAAACATGTTCAAGCTTAAACATGTATACACACCCTCGTCCCGGTCCATGGCGAATATGTTTAAGCCAATGTTTACACATTCATTTAAGGCTCCTTGAGTGCTACACATCCCGAGTATTATGTTTAAACCGATCTGTAAAAGCGTGTTTACACCTTTACTGCCCCTTTAAACATGACTTTCAGCCGTGCCTCGCTTACATGGCCGAGTGCACGTATCCCGCAAAACTTGCAGCATATTGTAATGCAACAACTCCCAGCTTTCCGGTACCTTTCACGAATTGCTCTTCGCCCAGTTGGACTAAATTTCTTCATCAATACAAGATGTCAGCCTATTTGTTGCCACTCATTCACAACAGACCCCAAGCTCTTAGTTGCACGCACGTCTGTGTATGAAGCTTGCAAAATCTCGCTTTGCGGAGCCGAGGAAAAGCCCAAAATACAGCTATAGATAGCTACAGCACGTATGTTTCGGAACTGCGGGAACCCCACAGGAATCAACAACAGCTGAAAAAGAACATCCGACATGACAAAAGAATGGGTATGCTGCAACAGCTTGACGAGATGGATGCTCGAGTGTATAAGTTGGAAGGGCATAACACAAATGAGACAAGCTCTTCCCCAGGCATTTACAATTCAAAGATAAGAAAGACAACCTCATGCCTGAAAGCAGCTTCCCTGCAGCGGCAGCAGAATACTTATGTAGTGTGCAATGAAAAAACCAGAAGTTGCACATGAGCACAAGAACCCTTCCCTCCCAGATGTTGGCACAGCAGTGAACCAATCTGCTTTTGAACTTGACGAGTTCAATGACAGTCCGGGGACGGATGAAGTTACCACAAACTTGGTAAGATGGTTACACAATGAAAAGAGACAGACTGACTAGTCCACGACATGTTGCTTCATTGCCGCTACCCTCCTGAATCTCTGAACCTGTCCAGCCTCGCTTCCATTCATAAACAGAGATCCGGCGAAATTGCAAACCTATTGTCCAATAGCGCTTTTGCACACGTTTCATGAAATGATGGCAAGAACCGTTTAAAACCTGTACTGGAGCCGCGGATCTGAACCACTCAATATGGCTTCCGGAAGGAACGAAGTCAACATCGCAAGCCTTGTATCTCGCAATAAGACTTATGGACATGGCGGAAAGGGCAAGAAACCAAACTCACGCTCCTATCACTAGATTGGGAGAAGCTTTCGACAACGTAGACCAGGACAGGCCCATCGAAGTACTATCATGACTATGTCAGCACGCCGAAGCAGCTACAGCCTATACCAGGCATGAACTATGCAGAGGGTGTTTTTCTGCTGACGACACTTGGCTGACTGTTCGCCGCACATACCCATGCGACGATTGTCGCAGCAAACACTGGTGGGAATTGCTAGATACAACATGTTTCGATAAATGCCGGCACGGCCGTTGCAAGGAAACCCAAGCACCACATCTTGGAGCAGCTTGTCCTGACGCAATAGAGAACAATCAGGAAGTTATCTGCACAGTCGGGGAAGCCACAACAGGCCTGTTCTGGTCAAAAGCTCGCACTTAAATAGGAAATTACGTATGAAGCAGTCCGTTGTGCTTTTGATGAGTATATATAAGTATATATATATATATATATATTATGCATTCCAAATCATCCAGCTAGCGCGACGTGAGCACGACCAAACAGACGCATTTCAACTAAAGGCGTTTCGGCATCTGCTAAACATACCACCTGCGCATGTCGACAGAAGCTGGAGGAACCAAAGAGGTGTGGACAGTTTGTGGCAGGCGCAAAAATAGAAGTACGTCAACTATCAGTAAAGTGGAAGCAGAGCAAAGCTTATCCTATTAGGCCATATTCTGAGAGAGAGCCAATGCGTAAAAGTGCTCTTTCAACAGGCAAAAAAAGGTTCCCCAGAAGCGAGCATATGCGTAGAGTGAATCAACCAAGGGGCAAGTTCGCTGTTAGATACTTTTGTAGAAGCGTCTGCATCCTTACATCCTCAAGCACATTTCGACGTCTCTGTCGGTCCCTGCGTCACGGCCATGCGACCCCAACCCCTTTTCAAAACTAAGGTACCAACTAATGCTGAGTTCTACTTCCTTGTTTGACACTTACGAGACCATCGAAGATTTGATCGAAGTCTAAGGAATAGTTCAGTGAGTTCGTTGCAAGCGTCGCCGAGTCTCTCACCGAATATCACGAATGTCTCGCAGAACAGGTCATCGAAGCATATTGTCAAAGATGTTGGTCAAAACATGTGGCATCAAACTTGCACCAGATCTTCCAGATTACCTGAAATTCACCCTGGAACCCTCAGTATCTTTACCCCATGAGCACAAGCGCCCATGGGATATGAAAATACTACTCCATGCGGCAGTGGTGTAGCCTGGCCTCCTCAAACTTCCATCCTTTCATTTGCCTTCTTCAGCTTTGAAACCAGAGCTAGGGCTGCGATGTCTCATGGAGCAGCGCTCAGCTCGATTCGGCGCTTCATATCAGCGAGTGAGTCAGAGGTCAGAGGGTCGCCTTGGTTCAAACATCTAGCATGCAATCGATACATTTAAGCAGTTTTAACGAGACCCCGCCCCAACCCTGATCTCCATGCCCTCGTATTTTGCGAAGGATGGATCCATTTGATTACGAAGGAAGTGTTCTGTTGCGTAGGAGCTGGCCGAGATCATGAGGTTCTTGGCAAGGCCACGTCCTCGGCCGACACGGCCGACGGGTGGGAGTCTTGGTGTCAGCGCCGCCCTGATGAGGTGTGCAGCTGACTGCATGTGGGACCCGGCCTGAGCAAAGACAGGAAGAGGCCACGTCCCCTCGCGGTCTCGAAAGGAGATACCTGTGCAATCGGCAGTGGTCCTCCTGAAGGCCATGCACTGGGCTATGCCAAGACGCCAGAAGCTACGCCAAGTGCGCTCCAGGGACTGGCCGCAACAGGGGTGCGAGATGCCGCCCTTTGCCGCCGTGTCTCCCAGAAGCTCCAAGCTCGCTTGCGTCACAGCTCGTGGCACCTGCATGTTGCACAGATTGGGCCTACGGCCACGGCCTACATGACATGACATGACATGCCATATCTCTTTCTCTCTTTGCGTCACCTGCGTCACGTGCCAGGAGCCTGGGCCCGGGTTTGCTCGGCCGTGCCGCGACGGCCATGGCGGAGCAAGGTGAAAAGTGAAGCTGTGAAGCTGAGTCTGAGTGCTGCTCAAAGCTTCGGCAGACTTTCGAGACCTCGAGCTCTTTCGCAGCCTCGTGGATGCTGCTGCACGTCAGCTTCAAGGAGGAGCCCCCGGGGCTCCCCCCCTATAAACCATAGGTACGTTGTCTCTGCCCCGCACAGGAGGCCACGAGGGGGCGGAGCCTCGAGCGGAAGCCGAGACCTCGGCTCGTGCCGTGCTCGAAGGCGAGCTGAGCTTTTGCTTCGCTTTCGCCTCGCTTTCGCCGCTTAGTCGCGTTCGGTCAGGCGTGGCTTGGCTGCGTCTAGAGCTGCCCGAGGCCTTGGCGGGCTCCAAGATGCTCTCATAGCTCTTTCAGCTTTCAGACTTTCAGTCGGAAATCTCCAAGCTCCCTTCCAGGCCCAAGCACTGGACAAGACTCTTCGCGAGGCGGACAGATGCTACAGGGCACAACGAGAGTCCGCGGAATGTCGCATGGCATCCTGTTCGCTGCAGGCTTGAGGCTGCTGCGCATCGGAGAAAAACGGCAGTCTGCGTGAGAAAAAATGGCTTCCGAAGAATCTGCAGAAGTTTTCTCTTTTCAGGTCACGAAGAAGACGCTCTGGGTGCCGCCTTTCGGTGCCGAGCTCGGGCTTCGCGAGCCTGCCTCCGCTTGGCTGCGCTTGGGGGCGCGCTTGCTGCGCCGAGCCGAGGCGCCGTGGCGCTGATCTTCGCCGCCGAGTCGATTCTGGCGGCCAAGGAAGGCACACGAGCGATCACAGCGAAAAAGGGCCGGGCTGTGGCGGTGCCAGCATTGCGAGGTACCTTGTGGTGCCGCAAGAACATCATAGATAGGTTGCGCGAGGTGGGATGCAGCTGCTCCGGGGAAGCGGGCTTGTGATTCTTCCTATTGTGCAAATTGTGCAGGCCTGTGCCGGTGTCATGTCAGCCTGTGTCTGCACAGTCGTCGCTGCCCAACTGCCCAGGGCCTCAGAGAAGCGATTCTTGGAATGCTCGGACTCTTCGGCGGACTGTCCTGGAAGGTTCGGCGACAACCCGACGGCGCTGCAGAAACCTGAGAGGAATACTGGGGTGACGGCTAACCGCTAGCAGCTGCTGGCTCTTGCTCTGGTATGCCCGCAGCGCTCTTGGGGGCTCTGAGGCGCACCGTCGTCATGTTCTGGGCTGGCTTCTCGATGGTGGGTGTCCTAGCAGTGTAGGCGTAGTTGTGAGGTGGGCCACTGGGTAGAGCATCTGCGCTGCACGCGCTGCGCTCTTTCGCTTCGCTCTTAGATCTTGAACCCGAAAGCCGGCTTCTTTCCGCCGGCTGGGGCCCTCTGCGCCTTGTACGTGGAGAAGGCGCCAGCCTACAGCATTCGACAGCGTAGAACGGCCTTTGAAGTGTCTGGGGTGTTATTGGCTCAGGCCCTCACAAACGGGGCACTGCCTGGTTTTGAATATGCTCTGTTTCCGTGCTCTACCGGTGTCGCACTTCTGTCCGGACCTGAAAAGTTGTAGGCCTCCTAGAGTCCTAGTCCTAGAGGCTCGTGTCACCGGGGCTTTCGAGGCTTTTTCTTACACGGACGACCACCTTCCTGATCTCGCGGCCAATCTGGGCACTGCGTTCGTCCAGGTGCCGCCTGCAGGCTGCACACTGCGTCTCCGCATGGGAGCTGACCTGACGCTGAGGCGCAGCCAAGCCCAGGAGCACAAAACTGTGCCGGGACCTTCGTGGAAAATCGGAAGGCGCCTTTGATGTCTGCAGCTCTGGAGTTTGCGCAGGTTTGCCGAAGCGTGATGCTCGATGCCCCTTGATGCGCCGAAGGCGTTTCGGAAGGTTTCTTCTAGTGGTGTCCGCGGTGCCCGGGTGCTGCGAACCCCATTAATCTTATGAATCTCATATTGCATAGACAAGCAAGCCGATAGCAAAGCTATCATTTTCTGTCGATGCTGCAGGCTTTTCTCAGATCACGGCAGCAGTCAGCCGTGCAACACTGCTGGTGCTAGCTGGTTCTGCCGTCCTGCCGCTGCTGTAGTCGTATGAGTCTCTGTCCACTCAGCAAGAGGCACGAGACAACATATTTGCACCATTTGCCACGACTTGTGAGCGACCTCGTGGATGCACGTCTGTGGAGACGAAAACTTCATCGCTCATCTGACTTCGGAAGTCTTTTCAAAACATGCCGTTGAAGCGGTAGAGTCCAACGAAAGCCATTACTGATGCTTTCGGATCACAGACTTTTCAATACTTCAGCTTCAGCTGCCTTCTCAGAGGCGCTCAAACACTTCCGTGCCTTGTGCGATGGCTCGAGTCCCCCGGGGATTTTTGGCCGGGCTTCGGAGATGAAGGCCTTGGCTTTCCGGGGCGGAACATGACTGCAGACTGCACACTACGTGCTCCGCCCTCTCTAGGATCGGCGGAAGACATGATCCCCGCCCGCAGTGCCGGACCTCAGGGCAAGGCCAAAGATTCAGCTAAGCGAAGCTTCGTAGCTCCGTTATTCGTGAAAGCATGCAGTTGGCCAGAGGAGTTGTGTAACGGATTGCTATTGAACAGGAAGCTGCCTGTGGCCCTAGAACGGAGCCTAAGGCTCACTGCGGCACGGGGACGGTGCAGACTTGAAGAATGGGCTCAGGTCCGAACCTGCTTTGATTTCAGCAATCTTCAGTGGCTTCTTTGTCTTCCTCCATTTCTTGGGCTAAAGCCTGACTCGTCGATGTCCATGTTCTTTGTGCGGGTGGCAAGAGCGATGCCTCATATGCGACGCCCGACGGATGCAGGGCAAGCTTTCAGCACTTCTCGTACCGTCAATCGTCTGCACCATCTCTCTCTGCGTCTCTATTGTCTCCATTTTCTTTCACTCATGAATGGCTGCCACCAGAGCGTTGCAATCTGACGGGAGAGATGATGCCACCCTTGGTCTGCAGTACGCCAGTGATGTGGGTCCCTGCCAGGAAGACTGCAGTTGGGCTTGACTTGGGGCCGGATCCTAAGAGCCCGTGACCGGCGCTGCAAGAGCTAGGTCCGCTAGGTCCGCTAGGTCCGCTAGGAAGGATGTTCAGGGGTTACAGCATTCGAAAGACTGAAGGCGGCGGTTGCTCGTGGTCCTCAAGACCACGCAGCAGCCCCAGCTTCGGATGCAGGCACGGCCGATATCGTTTATCCCGTCAGGTCCAAGCCCTCAGAGAAGGCCCAGGCAGGCTGATTGGCTAAATCTTAAAAGCCGCATCTTAGATTCTTCCCTGCAGTAATTACACCAGGCCATCCGGGTCGTGGACCATGGGGAGCAGCAGAAGGAGGCAAGGACTCGTTGGCCTTGCGGGGCTCGCAGGACTCACATCTGACCTGAGTCTGCGGCGTCTGCGCGGTGCCAGGCGCTTCGACGACTCTACGATGCCCAGGTGCTTTTGCAGTCCTACGAGGCCGTGGGGAGCAACACAACTTGCGGACCTTGCGGCTGCTGCTTGGCTACTCGGCCTGCGGTTGCCAAGTGTCAGGATCAGTTGCATGCCAAAGATGAGCAGCTCTACAAGATCCAGGTCTGTGTAAAGAAGGCACGGCGATCCGTCCCCGTGTCCACGGACGAGGGGGGAAAGAGAATCAGGGGCCCTGCAAGAAGGCAAGAGAGACAGAGTTGCTGCAGCCTTGCCGTTCACGTGGGATGGGGTTTGTACATGGGAGTCGTGAAGTTGTGTGTGTGTGTGTTGAGCTTGGAATCTCACTTGGGTTCTGACAAGCCTTAACGCAAGATGCCGCAGCAGTTTCACAGATGCTCACCTGGCAGGGCACTTTGGCGAGTTTGCTAAATTTCTTCTGGAGTACTGCGGGGGGTTTGAGGTGTCCGGCATTGCCCAGCCGAGCCACCCGCGGTAAAATTATCCTGGGTGGAATCCAAAACTTGGTG
>BGNK01000953.1:44831-141125 GCA_003297005.1 Symbiodinium sp. clade A Y106 | reverse complement strand
ACCACTTAATAAAACAAAGAGTGGTCGGGCGGGCCAAGCGCCTGAGGGTCGTCGCGACGACCCCTATGCCCGGCAGAAAGAAAGAAAGAAAGCCCTGCGGCCCTGGCGAAAGAAAGAAAGAGAGAGAGAGAGAGGTGAACCTTAGCTTTGTTGCTGGGGTGAAGAGCAGACGTCCCGGGGGAAGAGGCAACCAGATGCCTAAGCCTGACGTACACGTTGCAGAATGCTGCCAAAGATGTCGCGGGCTTGACTTGCTACAGCAAACCACAAGCAAACTAGCTGTAAGGGGGGACACCCTGCCAGAGTTGCGCCTGCTGCCCTGCTGTTGCCGACGAGCCTTGAACGACTACACCGCATGACGCTGTCGCTCTGCCTCGATTACATGTAACTTCGACTACCTGTCATGCCTCGACCTACTGTAACCGGGACCCCACTCTACGACCTGTACTACTTCATCGTGCCTGCCATGACCTTCGATATGTTGCGCCTGTTTTTGGATTACCTCAACAATCTCGTCTCCTCCTGCGCCCTCTGTAAGATTAAGGCAGCAACGGCACTCCAGTGAGCAGCAGCTGCTTCAACGCGCAGCAATGGGCCGACAACGGTCGCGCTCCTGGTCGCACACCTACTCTGGCCAAGCCTTGGGGTCCCCGGACCCGCAGAGAACGGCCGACGTAACCCTGGGCCACCTCCAGGCCAGATACCTCCTGGACAACAACCGCCACCACCGCTGCCACACACGCAACACCCGCAGCAGCCACCGACAGCAGCTGGTGTCTTCCCGGGGAACCAAATCCCCCAAGCACCCTGGACGCCGCCATATGCCACCACACTCGGGCCACGGTATGGCCACCAAGCACTGGCCCCAACGTCGTTTTCTTGGCAATCGACACATGCTGCCCCCAATGGCGGATACATCACCAGCTGCAGGGGATATGCCTTCGCACAAGGGGCATCGGTGCAAGTAGACAGCTACGGCAGCCCCCCAAATTTTTATGCCGACGCCAGCACACCAACTGCAGCAGCTGCCGCCGCCGCAGCAACAAGGTCCGCCGATGAACCAGGCGCCGCCCCTACCACAGCCACTGCAACCCCACCACCACTCAAAACCGACAACACAAGCAACGCTACTACCATCGCAAGCCCCCCCTGGCGTACCACACCAAGCACGCGCAACCCACGTACGGCCAGATATCCTCGCCGCAGCCCACCCCGCCTGGAAGCCCACGCAACCTGAAGCACCCGAAGCCGCAGCATAACCAAAACGACCCCTGGGACACCACGCCGCCAGACGGTCCAGACGTGCAACCCGCATCTCAGCCACCGCCGCGCCGCCCGCAGGTTGGTGGTCTGTGCTTTGCGAGTGGCCATGTTCGTCCGCGTTGGTCGCATCGTGGTGGCTGGCTGTGTTGTCATGGTGGCGGTCCAGGCTCCCCCGTGGTGGATATCGGCCTTTTGCTTGCCTCTTTCCTCTTTGGATTTCTGGTTGCGACCGGTGCCTGGATTTCTCTCGTGTGGTTCCTCGCCTATCGATCATCAGAGCCTGCTCAGGTTCTGCCCGAGACTCCTCCGGTGCCTCCTTTGCCTCTCTGCAGGCGCCTGCAAGGCTACTTGCATGAGCGACGAGCTTGACTTGTCTGTGGGTCTTGGTCCTTGGGTTACCTTAGTGGACAGCAAGCCCCGCGGGATTCCCTGCCGTTTGGAGGGTTCTTTCGAGTTCGTGACCCGGAGCCTCGTGCGCTGCCTCCTCGCAGTCTCCTCCCATCTCCCTGACCACTGACCCCCAGTCCCGAGGTTCCCAGCAAGGCTCCTGACACCCTTGCTAAGGGGTAACCCGTGTGTGATCAGCCCGCAACACTCTCTGGGCCGTCGGCCCCTCGCTCCCAGAGAGCATCCACTGCCAGAGCCAACCACCCTCCTGTGATCGTTGGGTCTGTGTCTCCACCTCTTGCCGCCTTTCGTCTGACCCTTGCAGGCCCCAAACCCTTTCCACAGACTCGTGAGTCTCTCCAGTGGTGTCGGAGCCTTCAAGCCACATCCTCGACCTCGGCCGTGCCTTGTCAGAACACGGCAGGCAGGGCTGGCGAGCCAGGCCTGCCTCTCCAAGAGCCCTGCGTGCTCACCTCTTTTGCTGCCTTCCAGCCACCCGCGCCGCCTGGAGGGAGGATCATCAATCACGGCGACTGGGCCCGTGCCAACGATGCTGCCCCGGTACCTTGTGTCATCGTAGACCGAGCCCTTCGTGCTGCGGATGCTGTGGCCAAGCCGACTTAGGAGATTCAGGTGCCAGGCGTTTCTTGCAAGATCCCGGACACCTTTCCTTTATCCTTCGAGGTCTTGCGAAACCGGCCGACGACAGGCCACGGGCCGCAGCCGTGGAACGCCCGACTCCAGCTCTGCTGTCGACCCAGCATGTGGCCCTAAGCTCTCTGCTCGAGCCACATGGGTGTGCCGGAGACAGGTGCAGTGAGGCCGTGCTTTTGCAAAGCCGTCCTGGCTCAGCTAGTGTCTATAGCTTGCCCAGAACGCCGACCCGCTCACCGATCTTGGTACTCCCGCTTCTGCCTTGTCGACTCAGGCGCCAACAGCTGCCAGACACAGCCGCCAGAGAATGCAGTCCGAGCTTGCCGTCCGGGAGGGACCACACGAACCTCCACCGAATGGCGCCCGCTGCGGTCTCCACCAGGAAGGGCTGATGACTCGCTACCTCGAAAGGTTCGGAGGAAGGCCAGCAGCTAGTCGGCTTGCTGCAAATGCTCGCAGCCGATTGGCGCTTGGGAGCAGCGGACCTGACCGCCCAAGCAATCATAATGCTCGAACAGGTCTCGGTCGACAAAGCCCGCGAGCTAGGGTGGCTTTGCAGCCGGATCCGCCGGTGAGCCTGTTTGCAAATCACCAGGCCACGCAAGACCCTTCGCTTCATTGGCCGATGCGAAGCTCGTGTCTTGCACCATCGCCTCTCTGCGCCGGCCGGCCTGAACCACACCTTGCTCCCTCCCTTCGCCGTGCTTCCGCCGTCCTCTTAGCGGGAGGTCTTTATCCCTCGAAGACTCACGCGAATTGGATCAGGCTCTTCCTTCTCGTTGCAGGCCTGCTTCTGGGTCTGCCCGGCTGCGCGCCATCAGGAACTTCCCGAGAGACTCTCGTTTCAAGAGCAAGTCATTTCTCAGCCAGGGTCGTCTGCTCCCCGACTTTGATTCTACCCTGGGCTTCCCTGGAGAAGGCCCTTGGACTGAGCTGCCATCATATTTGACGTCCTTCGCCCCTCTGCGTGCTGGCCACGAGGAACACTGCTGATTTCCTTCGCCAGCGGAGGTTCAACCTAGGACTAAAGCTAATAGTAATAGGGGCCCCCAGACCCCAGCCTTTTCGCAATGGCTCTCCGAGGTTCTCGGCGTTACTCTGGAACAGCTGCTACAAAGGAAGCGTTTTGATCACGAAGTTTTCTGCGAATACCTTATTGCCTTCGCCTTCGGCAATGATCTCTACTCTTCTGGAAGACCTTACCGGCATTTCGCTGAGACTAGAAATTCATTGACTTCCTTAAAGCCTTCACTGCGGCGTCAAGTTCAAGGAGCCTGGGACTTAGCCTACACGTGGCTCGCTGAGGAACCGTACGTTCACCACACTGCGTGCCGGCACAGGTCCTAGTTGCGGTTTTAAGCACATGCCTGCTTTGGGGATGGATAAAAGAGGCTGGAATTTTCGCTCTTTGCTGGGGCGCGCTGCTCCGCGCCCGTGAAGCGGTAATGCTTTCCCCGCTGATGCTCTCTGGGGCCAGAGCTACATCCTGACAAAGATCCAAGAGCCGAAGACACGCGGCCGAGCTGCCCGTCACCAAAGTGCTAAGCTGGAACCTCAAGACCTCATAGAGGTCTGCAGGCTTGCTTTGAGGGGGCAACCTGCCATTGTCCAGCCAAGCTATGGCTGATGACACCGCAGACTCTGCATCGCCGCCTGTACGGCGTGCTGGCTCGCTTGGGGATGCCAAGGTCTGGCAGGCGAGAGCGTTAGACCTTGGGTCTCTGCGCCGGGAGGTCCTTTTACAACAAACAGAGGACTCGGAGTTAGTTCGGTGCCGGGCAAGTGGATATCTCGCCGGGTGATGGAGATCTACCTGCAGGAGGTCATTGCTTCTACTTTCTTGGCTGATTTGGAGCCGACTGCTCGAGAGCGCATGCTCTCAGCATCTTCGGCTTTCCCAGACCTCCTGAAGAAGGCCCGCGACTGGACGAGAGCAGGTGTACCTCCTGCGTAAGGTTTTCCCTTTGGCCTCACCACAGAATGTGCACCTGGTGGCTGAATTTTCTGGGGGCCAAAGTCTTTTCTCCGCTCCGCTGATGCGCAATTCCAGCTCGGAGCATGCCACCGGGAAGCAGTTCCAGAGGAAAATTAAGAGTGCGAGCTTCTGGAAGGTAGAAGCGAGCCACGATTCATTGGGACGGGGCTCAAGAACCCACCCTCCCTCCCGAGGGGGCCAAAGTCTTTTTCTCCGCTCCGCTGATGCGAAATTCCAGTAGCAGTGGTCGCAGGAGCAGCAGCAACAGTGCGGATAGGCTCTTGACTGAAATTCGAATGGAATGGCCTGTGGCCGCTCGGAGCATCACCAGGAAGCAGTTCCATCGGAGGAAAATTAAGAGTGCGAGCTTCTGGAAGGTAGAAGTGGGCCACGATTCGTTTAAACGGGGCTCAAGAACCCACCCTCCCTCTCGAGGGGGCCAAAGTCTTTTCTCCGCTCCGCTGATGCGAAATTCCAGCTCGGAGCATGCCACCAGGAAGCAGATCCATCGGAGGAAAATGAAGAGTGCGAGCTTCTATTTACTCCTTACGAGGTTTCCTTGTTTGCTTCCAACAATTTCGGGGGGGAACCGTAGACGCGCAAAAATTCGAATGTACTGACAATAGATGGGGAACGACCGAAATATGTCAAATACATAATTGATGCTGTTTCGGTCGATAAACCATCTTCCTTCACTGCTCTCTAAACGCCTGTAAACAGTAAAGGCGGGGCCTGGAGAACTAGAGAAAAGAGGGAAACATGACAGGATAGCTGGGACATGACGAAACCACGGCACCTCGAGCCGCGAGGCCATCCGCGAGTCGAGCGCCGACTACCTGCCTGAGCCCCGAGAAAGGAGAGAGCCAGAGCCAGAGCGCGAGCAAGTGCAAGGGAGCAGGGTTTTTAGTCAGGGCATAAAGAGAGGGTTGAGTTTAGGTTTAGGGCAGCGGAGAGAGCCGAGAGAGCTCCGAGGCGGGAGCCGGAGTTGATCGAGTCGGAAGCCTCAGAGCGCTCTTCTCTCGCCCTCTCGGCTCTCGCTTTCGGTTTTTTTTTCCTTTCTCTTTGCAGGTCCCTGGGTTTCAGCGAGGAGGAGCTCCATGCAGAGGGCATCACCACGGAGCAGAAGCCCACAGGGAAGATGGCGCGCTTCGAGGCCGCCGACACCACCCAAATGAACGTCCTCCCCGAAGCTTTGAGAGGCCATGCTCGACCAAAGCTTCGAGAACCAGAAGTGGGAGGAGAAGCAGGACAGGGAGAGGAGGGCCAAGGACCTACAGGCCCGCCATGGGCCCATAGGTCTTGCCGCCACATCCTGTCCTTGTCGGTGGAAGGCGAATGGCAGCAGCCTCCCTGCGCACGAGCCACAAAGCCCGGCACGGGAAGTTCTGTTGACGGAGACTTGTGTGCTGCTCTGTTTGCAGGTGACATGCAGTGGTTCAAGGTGCCTTACTGGATCAAGGCTGATGAGGAGACCAGGTGCGGCTTTGGGCCGGTCGTCCAGCCTGAACATGCCAGCGATACCACAGAAGACAGGGAAATGGTCCAGAAGATCAAGCAGCATTTCATGGACGAGATGAATGCGAAGGCCACTGGCTTAGTTCTGTCGTGCCGTTGAGGCTCTCATGGATTCTTGTGCCGCTCTGGAGGGCCACTTCGACCACAACGCGTTTCTGGAGCACCTTTGGCAGGCCTTGAGTGCTTGAAGTGATTTGATGTAGTGTCGAATGCAGAAGAGCGATGACCCAAAGTTCGCCCCTGCTCAAAGCTGCCTGTGCCAGTGTGGCTTCCAAGTTGCCCAGCACTGGGCGGGATCGCCGAACGAGGAGTTGGTGAAACAAGCAGAGGCATCCAGTCTTTCTGCTCTTCTGTCTTTGCTTTCTGTCGATACGTGTGAGGCCGCCGAGAAAAAAGCCCGGAGCGTACAGCGTGAAGCACTGCAGGCCGTGTGCAGCTTGGCTGGCTCGATCATTTCTAAAGCAGTGCAGGAAACCTCCATGCTCCGCCAGCACATCAAGCGTGTGGAGCGCAAGTACGGGCCTTGTCGATGTTCTTGCCTGAGATCGCACATTTTGGAGATGTGTTGAGGTACAAAGAACTCCAGAGCAATGCCGCAAAAATGCAGAAGGCCATGTCCACCATGGCCTCCCAGCTCAAAGAGGCTGTCCAGAAGGTGGCTCTAACAGTAGTCGTGATGTCAGGAGAAATTCGCGCCAGGCTCGCGACACTGCGGCAATGTTCGGGGTTGAGCTGCCGTCCTCCCCCAGCGATACGTCCAACCGCCGGCCGTCTGTGAGCCTCCCCCGTGCAGCAGGGCAGGGGCTTTCCTTGTTCGCATGGTCTTGGGTGGGGGAAGGATGGGAAGGACATGAAGGAGGCAGGAGGTCAGGAGGTGCTTCAGCCTGGGCTCAAATCGTAGAAATGGCCTTCACCGCCAATGGGCTGCGGCTGTTGCAGGCACAGGGCCTAGAGAGCAGAACTGGGCGATACAACACGTGATACTGAGGCAAAGAGACATCCCGGAAGGTTTCGAGTGGTGGTACAGCGACGCAATCTCATATCGAGGTGGGGGACCTGTAGGCGAACTGAACCCGGGACCTTCTAGGCTCTAGGTTCTCTGCGTCAGGCCCGAGGCGAAACCTGCCTCCGGAGCCTTCGCGGTGCCACGACCCAGTCTATGCAGGCAGGAAGCGGGAAGCGCGCAGCCGCCAGGGTTCGCTGATGCCTTCTCCTCTTCTCGCCCAGGTGTCGCAGCGCAAGAGCTGACTGCTGCCGATCCCGCGGAGCCTTCGCAGCCCAGGTGCGTTTGGATGTAAGCTTAGAGCAGGTAAGCCGATCAGCCGATCCGATCCGGTCCGTCGTTTTTCGGAGGCGGTCTCGAGCCTCCGTGAGGGACAAGGACCCGGCATCCGACAGCGATGATGATCCACCCCAGAACATCATCGACCAGCCGCCGGAGTCCTCTGCCTTGTTGCCTTTCCGGGTTGCGGTTCACACGTGCTGTCTGACTTTGAGATGTGTTGAGGTACCCCCGGGGACGGTCGCCGCAGTCTTCCCCTCAGAGCAAGGCGCACGCAGGGGACACTGTCGATGCGCTTTCTCTGCTGTTCTGCTCAGCTCCGCTCAGCTTGTGAGGAGTCTTACCTTCATGGCACCGGCGCCGGTGCCAGCTACGCCCCCCTGCTTCCCGAGGACTTGGGGATGCCGTCGGCTAAGCAGCCCACAGCCCGTTGTAAGCGGTGCAGCGGTGCAGCGGTGCATGGCGTATCCGGTATTCCTTGGCCGAGGCCTCCACGACCCAGAGAGGACTGCAACCGATAGTTTCGCCATGGCACTGGCGGAGAATGCTGTCAGGAAGTGGCGGAGAGGGAGAGGGAGAGGGAGACGTACAAGCCGGGTCCTGAGCTTCAGAGGCTGGAACTTGGGACACGGCAAACAAAGCAAGGACTGTAACGGCAAACAGCGGGAGGGAGGGCTGAGGGCTGCAGGAGCCCACAGGGCCAAAGACTGAGGCCAACCAGGAGATGAGGCTCTAAGGCACTCTAAGGCACTCTAAGGCACTGTAAGGCACTGTAAGGCACTGTAGGCACGGAAAGGATGGCAGGGTCCAGGCAGGGCCTGCATTCAACCGAAAGCAGGCCGGAGAGTAGGAAAGCATCAAAAAGCCAAGGGACCTTGACATCGACGAGCTGGAATTGCTGCGCGGCAACTTGCAGGCTGAAATCCTATGTGGCAGCTGCGATGCTTGTGGCCGCGAGATACGAGTTTACTGTCCACGTATGGCTATGAATCTATGAACCTAGAAGCACAGGCTACCAGAAGCCGCATCATCCGCGACCCAGTTCCCCATTCAACATGTCAGAGTGTATTTGGCCCTGCACAGCGTGAGGCAAACATCTCCGAGGCAAGCTGAGCTTCTCGCGAAGAGTTGTTTCAAGCCTCAGCAGCCTTAGCGGCTTAGCAAGCTGGGAATTCTGTTGGGAATTGGAATTATTTGGGATTTTTTTTGTTTTTTTGTTTTTTGTTTTTGTTTTTGTGCTTGTTGCTTTCCTCTGCTTTTCTGCTTTCCTCGGCTTTTGTGCTTCTCTGCTTTTCTGCTTCTTTGCTTTTCTGCTTTTCCGCTTCACTTGCTTCTCTGCTTTTCTACTTCTCCGATTGTCTGCTTCGCTTTTCTCTTTTTTAAGTTTTTGCTTGCAGCTCTTCNCTTTTCCGCTTCACTTGCTTCTCTGCTTTTCTACTTCTCCGATTGTCTGCTTCGCTTTTCTCTTTTTTAAGTTTTTGCTTGCAGCTCTTCCCTGCTTTCGTATGTGTTTGCCTTTTTTGCTTGTTTGATTATTATTTTTTGTTTTTTTGCTTTTGCTTTCTGCTGTTTTGGTTTTCTGCTCGTTGCTTTTTGTTTTTTGCTTTACGAACCGCGAGGCGAAAATCAGCGAAAGAAACGACGAAAAGAGATTTTTGAGTTTTTGCTTACAGCTCTTCCCTGCTTTCGTATTGTTTTGCTTTTTTGTTTTTTGATTGTTGGGCTTTTGCTTTCCTCTGCTTTTCTGCTTCTATGCTTTTCTGCTTTTCCGCTTCTCTTGCTTCTCTGCTTCTCTGATTGTCTGCTTCGCTTTTATCTTTTTAATTTTTCGCTTGCTGCTCTTCCCTGCTTTGATTGCTTGTTGTTTTTCTCTTGTTGATTGCTTTCCTCTGCCTTTGCTTTCCTTTTGCTTTTCAGCTTTTGTGCTTCTCTGCCTCTCCGCTGCTCTGCTTTAACGCTTTGCTTTTGTATTGTTACTGTTGCTGTTACTATTACTACTGCTATTACTATTACTATTGTCAAAACAAAAAAGATATCTTCTCCACTACGCAAGAGGAAATCCCTTGCGAAATCGCCTTCGAAGCCCGGAGCTGCGCCTCCCCCCAACACCCCCGCTCTCTTAAGCCGTGAAGAAATGAAGAAACACGTCTTCTCCAACACACAAGAAGGAGAAAGCCAGACGAAAACGCTTCAGGGGGTCAAAAGCGAAGAAATAAATACTCATGCATGAAACGTCTTCACCGACAGACAAGAAGGCGAAAGCCAGACGTATTCGCTGACGAGTAAAAAAGCATGAAACAAAGTAAAGCGAAAGAGGTCTCCTTTGTAAAACGAATAAATGAGTAAAAGCTTCTTCTCCAACACACAAGATGGAGAAACCACACGGCTTTAGGGGGTAAAGCGAAGAAAACAAAGTCATTAAGGGAAGATAGGGNCCCCCCCCCTTTTTCTGAACTGCACACTTTGCTGCTTTCTCTCTCCCCCTTACCCCCCCGCTTTTCTGAACTTCTGAACTGCAGACCCTGCTGCTTTTTTTAAGCTCTACTACAATTAGGGTAGTAGCAAAAGCAACAACGACAAAGCCAGTGACACAACAACAACAGCAGCAGCAACAACAACAACAACGACGACAACGACAATAGTAACAATAACAACAACAAGAACAAAAATAGTACTAATAATGATAAGAAGAATACGAACGACAACAACAACAACAACACCGGCTTAAGAATAACGAGAACAGCAACAACAACCACAACGATAACAATAGCAACAACAACAGCAACAGTAATACTAGCAAAAAAAATTAATAATAACAAAAATAGATAAATAGTACAATAATGCATCAACAATAATACATAATCATAAGAATAGTAATAAGGCTAACAACAACCACAAGAAGAACAATAACAGCAACAACAACAACAACAGCCACAACCACAACCAAGGTAATGTCGGTTTTTCTCAAGACAACAACAACAACAACTAAACGTAGGTTTTCGTTAGGAAACGTGGGAAATGGCACGAAATCCGTCCAAAATGTAAGGAAAACTGTCGTTTCCCTAGGAAAACCCAGGTAACGTACGTTTTCCTTAAGGTAACATACGTTTTCCTCGGGAAAACCTATATAGGGGGAATGGCACCAAATCCGTCAAACATGTGAGGGAATTAGTGTTTCCCTAGGAAAAATCCACCCTCCTCCCTCCCTCCGTCCCTCCCGCCTGTCCCCTCAGACCAAGCAAACACACAAAAACAAAAAAGAAAACACCCAAAAAACAAAAAAATCCTCAAATAATTTCGGACCCATTCTGTTGCTCATCTTTGAATGCCCAAGTGCTTTGTCGGCACAGGACCTCCTGGTGCGCTTCCTCCGCGGCTATGCCGAGGAGATTTTGAGCAGCGGTAAGAAGGGGCCGAAGGGGCCTGCGCCGTGGTTTGCGTGAGGAGCCTGCGGCAGCGAGGGGGCAGCTGGCTCCCGTGCAAGAGGCCGCGCGAGAGGCTCCGGCAGAGGCCGAGGAGCCAAACACGCTAAACACCCCGCCGGGTCTGCCGGGGGCTTGGCTTCGGCTGTGACGAATTCCCTCACTGGTCACGTGTCGTCACGCTTCGTCTGCTGGCATCGCAGGCCGGCGACGTCGCTGCCGCGTCTGGGGCCAGGCCAGGTCGGCTTTCAACAGCCTAAGGTGTAAGACGTCTGGCATCCTGCTACAAGGCCTTCCGAAATCCGGACTTCTGGAGGAGTCCTCCGAAAGAGGGCAGCTAGCAGCTAGCTCGTATTTCACAAGTTTCCTGATGTGCAGGATCCTTACGCGACATGGCAATACCCGCAGTGCTCTTTTGTGCCCTCTACGCTTTGGGCCGGCACAGTCACGGCTTATTGTCGACCGGAGGAAGTGGCACGGGAATTTGTGCAGGGGACGGTGACGGTTCCCGAAGAAGCTGAAGCAAGTCAGCTTCAGACGAAACACCCGCCATCTCCACCGGCATCTCCTTCAGCATCACTGGAGCGGGTGCACAGCGACATGACGGCCTTAACAGAGGCGCTGCAAGCCCGGCAGCGCAGGTGGCAGTCCAAGTCGTCGCCGGCAGCTGTGTCCCTGAAGTTCACAGCGCCTGCAACGGCGGCAGCGTGGGTGCAAAAGCCGTGGTCGAAGGCACAGTCGCCGTCCGGGCCGAACCGCCTCCAGATCACGGTCTCTCATGCCATCGGCAACACGACAGAGGCTGGCAGCGGTCGGAGCGGTGTGAAATTCTCAGAGCCAAAGAGACGGTGAAATGCTTCCAGGCCTTTCTGAGCTGCGAGGCGGGGAAAGCGGCGTGGGCTTCCGTCAAAGACTCCCAGTTGACGTGCCGGTCCGAGGTGGCAGGGCAGCGGCGCCAGGTATCCTTGGATCAGCCCGGGTCCTGTAACGAGCCTCGTTAGTCCAAAGTCTGCCTTCGCCTGCATGACACGCAGCAAAGCAAAAGGTGTCGGGGTACTGCGACCGGCAAGATTGCTCAGCCTCGTAGGCGTAACAAACCCGACACAACCCCTTCCGCTCCCAGACCCGAGCGCTACAAATGACTGACTGACTGACTGACTGAATGAATGAATGAATGAATGAATTGGATGATGAACGACGGAAGGAATGCATGGTGTTTTTCATCCCTCACAGACCATGCATCTGCGACGCCACTCGGGCATCTTGAGCATCGGCCTAAACCACGGGGTCTTGGACTCAACTGCGGCAAGATACATCCACATCGGAGGCCATCGCACCTGGAAGACTGCTTACTAAAGGTGACCTCACAACCAGTAGTGAAATCTTGCGAGAGGCCCTTAAGCAAATATAACCCACCACCGGCAGTAGCCCAGACAGCCGACTCAACTTCCTTTCATCGGAGCTTTCACTCTTGCCTCCGGATTTCCCGACCAAACAACCAAGCAGAAACAACCTCAGCTAAAGTGTGGCAGCATGGGGAGGGTGAGCGAAGAGACTGCTGCAGTTCCAATCGTGAGACCCAGATCTACCTCAAATCGCCAACCATATGCAGCGCCAATGAGCCAGTGGGACTGTTGCTGCACCTGAAAAGCCATAATCATCTCCATCATCTGCGTGATGTCTGACTCCAGCACTGTGATGGTGAGACAAGTATCCAGCGGCGACCAGCTTTGCAAACCACCCCCTGCATGATGGAACACGGTGAGCATACAGAACGAAACAACTGAGGCTCATGAAGATTACACAGACACCCACGGCCACAGTCAGAGGCGAGCGGGCGACTAGGGGAGCCCAGGCACAGAAGCCTTCAATGCTTGGCCGCTTGCTGGACACAGTTCTTTAAGCCCCGTTAGAAATTCTGAGCCCCTCCAGTCAACGAGCGATTGGAGTCGAAGTGTCCGACACGAGCGGCCTTTCGCAAAGCTCAGGTTGTTAGAGGTCGGGCCCGGGGCCCATGCGGCCCATGCGGCCCAGGCGGCCCAGGCTCTCCGGTTGCCGGCTGTGACCGCTTCGCCGGATGCCGAGCTGCCGAGCTGCCGAGCCCAGCAGCAATTTGCGCGGCTCTTCGGCTCAGGCTTACTTGTAGCCTTGTAGCGTGGCGTTTTGTAAGGATGGAACTGACGCTTCTGTCACGTCTGGGTCACGCGGCGCTGGTCCTGCCAGTGCCTCAGCAGACCGCTCGTCGATACGACCGCAATGGCCTTGAAGTCTGCGAAGGCATCCGGGTGTTGCGACGTACTCCCTGGAGCTCGAGACTCCGCTCAGACCCAAGCGGAGCTTCTCAGAGCCTGAGCCTCTGCTCTCTTCTGTTGGCCCTGCGACTTTGACCAGGTCGAGCCCATCGAGGCAGCGCCGAAGCCTCGACTTGCACGTTTCCCCGGCGTCCCGAGCTTGGCCTACCCAAGCTGAGGGGCGCTTCTCATGCTTTTTCGACTGGAGGTCAGGTCTATACGACTCCGCCGGAGTCGTGGAGCAGCACAAGAGGTCGGACGGTCTAACCGGCAAGCCCGCAGAGAGATCCAGCTCCGGGTGGCGAGGTATCTGGAAAAGTTGATTCAAGCGGTGCTGTCGGCAAGGCAGATGCAATCCCTTCGAAAGTCTTGTTTTTCCTCGCACCACTGCGCACCCTGGATTTCCGGAGGCCAGCAGAGCCTTTCGAGTATATGGCAAGGCAGGTTCGGAACCTGCGGCTCCAGGACTCCAATTGCACGAGAGACATTCTATTCTCTGCTGAAGTTCCTTGAATTTCCAGTCTTTTGCAAGAGTTTGCAAAGATTAGCAGGAGGACCACCCTTGCTCTGAAATCGTTCACAATATTCTCCTGTCCCAATTTTATGTAGCCTGGTAAGACTCCCAGGTGAAGTTTTCTTCCAAAGTGCTGCTTGACAGGAGGGCGGCAACGGTGGCCGTGTCCACGGTCCCTGCGACCTCCGTGTTCTTGGAGCGGAGGGGTGGCGCGCTCTGCAAGTCTGCAAGTGAAATTATGCTTTAGCCTCTGCCACTCTGCTCCTCGCAGCCCACCGCTGCCATGGTGAGTCTCAGGTTGCCTCCGGAGACTCTGCTCACGGTCCGCTGTGGCAGCGGCGAAGGTCGGCAGGCAGGCTTCCCGCTCCGCGCCTGCTCCGTCTCCGTGCTCTCGAAGCTGAAGTGATGAGGGATATGAGGGATGAGGGGTTAGCAGACAGAGAGGAAAAGAGGGGGAGACGGGAGAGGCTCGGGACTCCCTCTGGTCTCCTCGGAGAGGCGCAGCTCTCCCATCTCCTGGAAGGGCGGAAGAGGCGACGAACACACGAGGGCGAATCTTGTTCACGATTGCTCTGGGTGCCGATCAGCAGTAAACAGACTCTTGCGTCCTGCGGGGATCATCGCGTATCTCTCCCCCGGACATGCGCAACTGCAGGCTGAAGATACCCGACGGCCCGCTGCTTCAGGCCCAGGGCAAACGCCCCTCTCTTACGTTGGCCTGCGAGTGCACGAGTGCAGCCCCCTTTTCAAGGTGAATTTTCTCCTTCCCGAGTCGGCCGCCCACCTGCCGGGACCCTAAGAGCTGTCGTTTTCCGGAATTTTCCATGGATGTAAGGTTGTATAGGTTGTATAGGTTGTATAGGTTGCTTATCGAGAGGTCGCAGGGGCATTGGTGTTTTCGTGAGGTCGGCCCGTGGGTTTGAGGTCGCCGCTGGTCTCTAAATCCACAGTATCCAAAGTCGTACTTTCCAGCGCAAGGGGCAGGGCTAGCAGGAGTCACCGCACATCGTTGAATGGTTCTGCTCGGCCAGTTGGCTTTCGGATTTTGGCCTCTCGGTGCCCGCGGCGTGTCCGCATCCTCCGGTAAGAGCCACTCGTTGCAGATTCCAACAGGCTCGGATTGACAGCCTTCTCGGTCCTCGGTCTTGCCTCTCTGGGCGCTGCCCGTGTGGTGCCAACTCGATTTTGGCCTCGACATCTTTGAATGCCGCCAGTATGAACGTTGAATCCTATCTCATGGGGAAGCCGCTTGGCTGTGCGCTTGAATCACGGCATGCGGGCAAGCATCTTGGTCGAGGGTTTGTATTCATAAGCGGGCTAGCAGATCGGTTTAGGGTAAGGGTTTCAGAAGGGCTTAGCGAAGGTTGGAGCGGATGAGATGGAATGCTCGGAGTTAACCTCACATAAAACACTTTTGGGACACTCGTCCGAGAGCGGTGACTCAGCCAAGAGAAGTTTGAAGCGAGGCCCACGAGTCTTGGATTGCAGGAGGTCCACTTCCCCAGGCCAGCATCAGCCTTGCAATCAGCCTTGCAGTCTTTGTGTCTTCAACAGGCAGGGAGAGATTCTGGGCCTGCGCGTGAGAGCTTGGCCCCCGGTCTTCGAGTCTCCCCTCCTCCTCCCCGTCCTCCCCTCTCCTCTTTCTGTGAGGTCGCAGCAGCAGCAGAGGGCGCGAGCCCGCAGCTGTCCAGCCGAATGCAGTCCGGTCCTCGAAGCAGCGAAATTGCCCTCAGCCTCTCCAGGGCCACAAACCACGCAGGAGCCGACGACACGGAGTGGTGCAATGTTACGGAAACAGTACAGGAGTTCGGGACCGGAAACTTTTGTCCTTGTCACTACGGCAAGGAACAAAAACCTCTCTTCGGCCTTCGCTCTGCGCTGCACTGAGGTCTGTTTCGGCTGAAGAGCGGGGGGTCTCAGGTCGCAGGTAGAGAGCCCTTGTTCCGCCGTCACTTCCGAGGTACTTGTGCCAACACAAGCTCCTGCCTTTCGCCCAGGCCGGTCAAGGTCTAGAGTCAACACTCTACGTATGAGCCATCTGGCAAGTGAAGCACGTAAAGGCCGCCGGCTCTCGCCGCGAGCCGTTGTCAAATCGTGGTACTTTGGGGGCTTTTCTTTGTCCAAGCTTGTCCAGGCTATTTCTTGTCTCCACTTGATCCTTCACGGGTTGCCAGCCTGCCCCGTGGGTGCAGCGGTGCAGCCTGTGGCAAGATGGTTACATGGTCACATGGAGTGGCGGGAAGCAAGAAGTCGCAGTCTGGGAATGAGAGAGGAGAGAGGGCTAGTCGGGTAGTTGCGAGAAGGCTGGGAAATTGACCTGACCTGATGTGGCTCGCCTCAGCGATGTGACCTGTTGCCTGTCAAGGGGGCTCCACTTGACAAAGCGACTACTTCAACTGTGGGGAGAAACCTTATCCGGAGTCTTTGCCTGCTTTCTTTCAGTGCTGGCAGCAAAGCCAGCGGGACAACTCCAGCCCAGTCTCTGCTGTTTGCTCTGCTTCTCTTGGCGAGCTTCGTTGTCAACTCTTGGTGTAGCAGCTCTAGCAGACACTGGCAAGCATCGCCGCATCGCAGGGCCTGTTGCAGAACTTGGTGAAGGCGCGGGAAGCGGCCGATCGAAGGCGGAGAGTGGCGGAGAGTGGCGGAATGTCTTTCGGTCTCTTCAGGCGCCTGGCTCCTTCCTCGTCGATCTCGAGGCCCGGCTCCGTGCCAAAGCGCAAGGGAGCCAGGAGGCCTCGGCGGCCTAAAGCTTTGAGCCGGTTTGGGCCGTTTCACGCCGTTTCACAGCACCCTCGTGAAGAGCGCGAAGGCACAAAAAAGGTAGAAGCTAGGACTGTCAGAGGGTTTCTGGCGTGTTGAACTCCTGCCCTTGGCAGGTTTTGATGGGCTTTGGGCAGCAAGGCGAAGTGTGGAACTAACTTGCCTGGTCTGGTAGCAAAGGAGGAGAAACCACTTTGTCGCACAGGAAGGTCGCAAGCTCCAGCTTGGGGCCCGGAGAGCTTTTGTTCGTGTGTTGGGGGGGAAGACGAGCAGAGCCCAGTCCGTAGTCAAACAACATGTCGTCTTGAAGGCCGGACACCTGGCGGTGCCGGGAGCGGGGGCCCTTCTTCCAGTAAATTGCGATCGGATCTGTTGGAGCCGGGTTCTTGGAGCAACTGAGGCCAAATCCGAGCGCCGGATGTCGGTAGCCGGTGCCGATGGAGGGTTCCAAGTTGGCGGGTGCGCTGCAACTGAGGGAGGGCGCGTCCCTGCCCGTACCTGCCTGGCAGGCTGCCGGAAATGCCGGCGCCCACCCAGCACCATGGCCAAGGCCCAGGCAGAGCCGCAGAGCGCACGTTCGTTTCAAGCGCGTTGGTGCTCTTCGCTGCGCCGACGATGCCGACGGCAAAGAGGCTTGGTGTCTCCGCTTCATGCGGACGACACGCTCGAGATCATGGCAGACCAGATGCAGCTAGACGAGGCTTCTCAGTCTCGCGGTGATTGAAGCACGGATGGAAGTCTGCTGCAGATGGACAACGAGATCTTCGAGCCGCTCAACCAGTTCGACGATGACCTGAAGGACCTTATGATCGATTGCATCACGGAGAAGGCGCAGAGCCGCAGAGCCGCAGAGCCGCAGAGCGCACGGTGCGCACGGTGCGCGCGCTGTGAGTCCCAGGTCCGGCGGATTCTCTCCTTGGACCCCTCCAAGTACAAGAACGGTCGCCTGCCCTTCGGCCTGAAACCTCACAAGGCCGCCCAAGAAGCGCGCCAAGCACGCGAAGCGCCACCACGAGCTTAAAGCCCCCGGTCTTCGATCTCCGGCGCTCTCGCCAGGGCATTGCCTTCGCCGAGGACGAGACGGACCTGGAGGAGCTCCGCCGCGGGTCGTCCGCTGCGCGTCGCAGACTGCGCAGAGCATCGCGGGGCAGGCAGAATTGGAGCGGATGCGGGAGCTCTACGAGCGGCTCAAGGAGGAGAACGAGCAGCTGCTGCGCCAGCTCGAGGTTAGCGGCCCTGGTGCGTCCGGCCCGGCGCGTCTTTGTGCCTTCCTCTCTTCAGAGGCGGCTCGGGCAGCGGCCGAGCGCTGGAAGCAGAAATACCTGGAGCTCCAGAACAAGCCTGCAGAGGTTCAGGCAGGTCAACCTCAGACTTCCGTCAGATTTTGCCATGAGCCATGGCCATGAGGAGGAGAAGGTGGTGATGTCGAGACCGGCATCCGTGAAGACGCCCCATGCTCACACGTTGCGAGTCTCCATTCATCCGTGTAGCTGCAAGGACTCCAGAGACGCCGAAAGCGACCGAGCCAACACCGCCTCCAGTAATCAAGGGGCTCTCCGACGAGGAGGTCAAGAGGCGCGAGTGGTTTGGCCAGTAGACAGGCAACGCATCAAAACAGCATAAGTCTCAGGTTGCTGGAAGAGCAAGAGAAGGCAGGACAGCAACTCCTGTCGTGCTTACTGCCCCATCACATGTTCGGCCAAGGCCTACAAAGCCAAGATCGCCGCGCTGGAGAAGCGGATTAAGCAGCTGGAAGACGAACTGGCGAAGCTCAAGGCGGCTTATGGACCGCGAATCAAAGGGATCCCCGCAAATCTTCGGCTGAAGGCGGAGAAGGACAAAGCGGAAGCCAAAGCCAAAGAAGCAGCCGAGACCGCGCAGAAGGTGCGCGGCGTTTCCACATGTGGCAACGCGGTACGTGCAGTCTCGCAGGAACGGGAGCGCCGAGAGACGCTGCAGAAGGAGCAGGAGCAGGCCAGGCAGGGCCAGGCAGGGCCAGGCAGGGCCAGGAAGGAGCGAACGGGAGCGCCGCAGCAGCGACAGCAGCGCTTCGCAGCTTCGTGCAGCCTCGCAGCGGGCCACAGTTGTTGAGTGCGTCTCTCTTCTGCAACTCAGGGGACGACTCCGCCGGAACCGGCTCCGTCGGATGCCAACAGCTCGGAAGGCCTTTGAGAGGGCAGGCCCAAGAGCCAAGAAAGCTCAGCAGTCTTACCCTGCCTCGCCGATCTCGGCTCGAGTGGAACCTCCTTGAGCCAATGTATTGGTACTCCAGACTCCAGGTACATCGCGGGAGACGAAGACTTGCAGTGTCCAAACCAGTGCCAGCCGATAACGAGCAACAGAGTGTCCCGTCCCCGTCCCGTGTCCCGTGAAGCTGCGAAGCGAAAGCGAGGCAGAGGCAGGCCCCGTTGGCAAAGCCTTGCAGCAGCGAAGTGCGGTGAAGGTCCATTTCAGCTCAAGCGATGCTCTTTCTGCCGCTTGAGCTCCCTGCCTATGATGCTGGCAGAGTTCTCAGTCGGAGATGGCCGTGGATTCCTTTCTGCCCCAGGGTCACTTGCAGGTTGTGCACCTATGAAGCGGCCTGCCGCACTGGACCTCTTCCTCGTCGCTGCCGGCACCCAGAAACCCTGTCGTTCGCTTTGTTGCCTGCCTGCTGAGCTTGAGGCCCTCTCTTTCGGGGTGTCCGCGCTGTGCGCAGCCGCAACCGACCTGATCCCGTGGAAGCTGCGGGAGCTGCCGACGTCAGTCGGCCGCATCCGAGGAGAGAGGCAGAGAAAGCGAAGATCTGCACTGAACCTAGACCCTGGACCCTAAGCCCACCGTCCTCATGTTCACTGCCCTTCTCAGACAATCAACAAGGGGCCAGAGAGAGAGAGAGAGAGAGCACTGTGAGGGCAGAAAGAAAGAAAGAAAGAGAGCACTGTGGCCCTCTTTGGAGGTGGCCCGGTAGTAGGGAGGGGCAACATGCTATGTGACAGCGGACCTCCCAATGAAGATGCACCACCAGGGGGAGTACCACATCACTCTGGAGGGGAACAACGAGATCTTGCTGAACGACCACCCCTTCCTCGAAGGCGATCCCGCCAAGACGCCACGAATGCAAAGGACACCTATGGCTGCCGACGACACAAAACCAGAGGAAGACGACGCTGCTGAGGCAGCAAGCTGCAAGCCTGCAAAGGTGCCAGACCCGGTGTTTGTGGATGGCAAGCGAGTCTGCCTTAGGTGCCTACTCGGTAGGGCCTGGTAGGGCACACCCTGCAACACAAAGTCAAGAAGCCTAAGGAGGCACAAAGCCAACGCCGGGAAACCGAGAGGCCAAAGGAGAGACAGAGCAAACGCCGGGAGACCGAGAAGAAGGGGGAGGAGCCCGAGAAGCAGACCGCTACAACCAGGCCGAGAAGTACGACACCAAGACCTCGGCAGACCCGTGCAGCCGGACCTAACCGCAGCACACCAGGCCAAAGTCGGGAACGAAGCCCACTGTGAAAAGGAAGCCCTCCTCTCCTTCCTCGTCGTCGAGTTCAAGTTCGAGCACCACTCCAGTGACCACCAAACAGGCCAAGAGTACCAGAGAGGACGGAATGCCAGCAGGGCACCCTCTGCAGAAGCTGGCAAGATGCACAGACCACGAAGAGTCCGATGACGTTTTCTGGGACATCATGGACTGGAACAGCGAGGATGAACGCACGAAGAAGGCGAAGCAGAAGTCCGAGAAGATGAAGGGGAACACACCAAGACAGGGTACAGGAGCAGCCAACCAGCCGTCACCCAGTGGGACACCCAATCCGAGACAACACCTCCGTGGATTGGACCCGCGCAAAGCTGGAGCCGCACCCGCAGAGCCGAGGGCACCCGCCAGTACAAGCTCGTCCTCAAGAGGCGGTGGAGACCCAACGCAGGAGCAGGCAATCCGTGCACAAGCAGTGGCGCAGCGCAAGGCCGTAGAAAAGTGCAGCGACTGGGAACCCAAGCTTCCCGCAAGGTACCTGGAACCACACGGCCAGCGGAGCCCACTGCACCGCGTGCGGAGCGGCGCAAGAACGCAGGGGGACTCGATGCGGACCGCTATCAAGATGGACAAGCGGGCACAACGAAGATGGGAGAAGTGAGCGCAGACTACAGGGCAGGGCACCCGTGGCTATAAGTTTTGGATCAGTATGTGATCGTACACCTTTGCAAACTCACCGGGAACCCCCGGACCCGTGAACCACACCACTGCCGCCTGAAAAGAAGTGAAGATGCGTCACCCTGAAGCCAGCGGCCTAACTTCTTTTAATTTGTGTTGAGGGGCACTCGCTCAAAACTTTCTTGTGCCTCCAGAATGGTGTGCCAGTAGCACGCATAAGGCTTGCATGGCCGGTAATTCAGGCATGTTTTCCCCTCTTACGCACACTGACTTTACAAGTGGTTTCTGCAGTCGTACCGGTGCCAGCAAGCAAACTCCCCACACGAACCTCTGGAAACCAGAGGTACGCACTCTTTTCGTACAGACCGAGCCCATCCATTCCAAATGATGGATGGGGCAGCGCACCCGCGCAGGACGGGAGGACTGCTCCCGCCCCAAGCCCCAAGCAAAGCAAAGCAAAACAAAGCAAAGCAAAGCAAAGAGAGAGCACTGTAGCCATTTTGACCCGCCGCTTCCCTTTGCGGGGGCGCTCGAGGGCGGCCCTTCGGGCCTGCTGTTGGGAGCAGCAGGTCTGTCGGGTGGACGTCTCTTCGAGCGGGGGAAGGCTTGAGCCTTCGCTGAAGCCGCCGGCTCACAGTGGCCCCCGACGCTCCCTTGCCTCGCGCGTTTCTGCCATAAGGAGATCTACCGAGCTATTTCGGGAACACTGCGAGTAAAGACTTCCTGGTAGAGATGGCAAAGCGGGGGAGGACCCCAGCGTCAAGGCATTGAGACCGCCAGGACGAACGCCATCAAAGAAGCAAAGGATCGCCCCAGGCCCCAGGAACCAGCAGGAGCAGCTCCACCTGAGCCTTCCGGTCCGCCCTTCAACGCTGACACCGAACAACTTTACCAGACCGGGGAGATCACCCGAAGGTGATTGAGAACCCGATCGCCGCAGGAGGACAACAAGCGGTGAGCTAGAAGGAAGAAAAGTGAGCGCGGCTGGTAGCAGTTTTGTTTTTTACTCCTGCACGGCAAGCTGTAGGGGCCCACCCTAACCCACAAACGCCGGCCTGCATGGTTTTCTAACCTTTGCTCAACACAAAGGTTTTCTCTCCTACCTCGCTCAACACCTAGTCGGGGGGCAACCCCCATTTTTCCACTTGTGCCCTCGTGCTCAAGTTACTCTCTCAACCTCGCGACACCACGAACGGGGGTAACCCCACTTCTCAGCTGCGCAGCTGTGTACCACAAGACGGGCCGCTGGAGCCCTCCAAAATCCGAGAATCCCGACCCCTGCCTGGGGCTTTGTTCATACGGCTTAAGCCACGAATTCATCGGCCGGTTTTTCCTTTTCCTTTTGCCAAGCGAAGTTAGTGAACGACAGCCTGCCTGTGAAGACCACGTACCCACAGACAGCGTCGCATGCACGCCGCGTTCGACGACAACTAACCTACACATAGGTGTCTCTCCCCTTCACCACTCGTGAGTGAAGACCTAGTGAGAAGCAGGAGGGTTCCTCCTTGCGTAGCCTCGGGGAGTGCCCCTTAACCCCGGTAGGCGGCGGTAGTAGAACTGCCAACGAGTGCCTTGTGCATTTCGAAGTGAGCTACAGGAGGGTGCCTCCTCAGGTAGCGTAGCATAGGGGGAGACCATGGGCAGAGTAGTCCGAACCAGATCTGCCAAGGTGCAGTGGTAGGACACAAAAGGGACCAATGCACAGCTTTGTTTCTGTTTTTGTTTTGTTTCTGCCTATCTTTACGGCTTCCTCTAGCACTTCTGTACTCATATTTTTTCCACTGGCTGTGCAAGTTCGTCCCGAAACTTTGGGCTAACGGCAGATCTTGAAAAAACCCAACCTGATCATCAGGGGCCTGTGTTCCTGTTTAACGTGTTCTGCTGTGAGTGGGCGTGGGATCTGCCTCTGCTGCTGTTCACTGTTCACCTCCTGGCTTCCCCAAAACAGTTGGGGGGGCGCAAACGCGCCGGAGCAAGGGGCCTACCCTTGATGGTGCTTCTACCCTTCCGAAAGAAAGAAAGAAAGTTAAAGAGCACTGGGGTATGATGATCCTGTCGTGTTGTTGCTTGACACAAAGGGGAACACTGAGGGCGCGGAGACGAGGCCGGGATGCGCGATACTCTAAAGGGTTCGGGGGGTTGAGTGACGGACGCACTCTACCTGCTCAACCGACCTAAGGACGCAAACCGGTCCTTTGACCCCAAAGCCCTACTCCACCGTGTGGGGGAATGGGCGGGCCTGGGCCCGTGTCCGCTTACGGAATTACCCCCGAAGGAAGGAAGAGAAAGAGAGAGAGAGACAGAGGCGACATATCCACAGTTTCGGGGGACCCTAAGATCCACAACTTTTGCCTACTAGATGAACGTTTGCTCAGGTCTGTATTTGCAGCTAGCGTTGAATGTTGATCGGGAGGACGCCCAACTGTGTTTGATATGTGGTACAGCAGACCCCCACAATCCACATACTGGCATCCTGTTGCTTACATTTCATCATGTACACCCTCTGCTTGTGATCTACAACTTGTCTGCGCACTCGGGGGAATGAAGCTGCCACTACCACATACAAATTAATATGTCTGACACGATGACAGATGACCGAAGCAGCGTAATTCCAACACATATTTCCGTGCCGTTTCGGTCAGAACCTCATTGACCTTCACACCCCTCGAAAGCCCGTAAAAGGCGGGCGGGCCGCAGTGCCCGGGGGGCCTTACTCGCCCCTTAAGCCTGGGAGAAGAAGAAGAAGAGACAGAGGCGCCAACCCTGCAGAAAGAAAGACCGAGAAGAAAGAACGACAAAGAAAGAAAGAAGCGGGCGGCCAAGGACACTTCCGTCAGACTCCTGTTGTTGGATGAGTTCATTTTGTGTGGGGCCTGAAGGTGCTGGTGAACTGTGCTCGTTTCTGGGTAACCTATGCCTGGGTGGTCTGAGAGAGATACTCGGGGGCACAACAAAACGAGACGACGACACAGACAAGCGCTCTGCTGCTTGCTTCTTAACAACCCTGGCATTTGGTTTTGTCCGAGGGCCATGAGGTGGAGGGCTCGTGCCACCGTGGCCTCACTGCCAGGAGCTCGCAGGAATCAGGATTCTGCTCTTACGCTGCCGGGTTTTGGCTGTACCCAGGCACCAGCCGGTGGCCGTGCTGTTCCTGCTGCCGCCCAGCGAAGCTTTGGAGATCTTTCTCTTCACCGGTCGCAGCACTCAGCAGCCTCAGCTCTTCTTAGACTGGTTTCCCTTTTCCCTCGCCTGCAGCGAGGTGGCAACCAGTGGACCATTAGTGCACCGCGCAACTTGTGGCTCACACTGTTGGGATCCCAGAGCAAGGACTGGCCGAGAACATGGGGAGGTCGAGAGAAAGATCGCGATGAGGTTCTACCTTCTCGGAGCCTGGTTCTTCGAGCTCTTGGTGCGCCTTCAGCCACATATGGGGCATGGGCGTGTCCATCCGCCGCGAGAGGGGTTTTGTGGGGGTTTGGGGTGGGTTTAGGGTTGGGGAACTGAGATTCTGCTGCACCCCAGCACGGGGGCCACGAAGTCCTACGGCCGGCGTGGTTGGTCCGCCGGGCGGCCCGGAAAGGAGAGACGCGGCGGAGACCTCTTGGCGGAACACGGAACGAACACGGAACCCTCCCTTCTTCTCAGGTGCAGGCGGCCCATCATCTGGGCTTCCCTGCCTTCGCGCTGCACAACATCATCTCTGGCTGTGCCGTCCCAGGCAGGGCGGCACCGGGCTGGGCTGGCCAGGGAAAGGCCCCCCCAGGCTGCTTTCTTTCACAGGTACGGCCGTGGCCTGCTACACCGAGCTCACCGTCTTCTTCACTAGCTCCTTCTGGATCGCCAAGATGGTCGGCGCCGGCGACCTCGTCCTTGTGCCCATCAAAGTCGGTATGGTCATCTTCACCTTCGCCCCAAGCTTAGCAAGCTTAAGCTTCTTCAGAGTCCACAGAGCCCGGATGGAGGGTTGCAGCATGTTACAGCTCCTGCAGGTCCTCCGCGGCGGCTGTGTGCTGCTGCTGGACCTCCGGGCCATCCTCAACGATCAGTCCTCGCTGCCTGTGGCCAGCTGGCTGACCCAGGCCAGGCGAGAGCAGTGACATTCTCGTACAGAGTTGAGCTTTCGGCATCTCTGTTCCTGTCCCTCAGTGCCTGGCGCTGGTGGGCATGAACGTGCGCAGCCCAGACTTGATTGTGACACAGGAAGGGGTTGGGAGGTACAGTAAGCTTCCATCAAGTGTGGGACTCACCATACGGCCTCGCAGCTGCTCTTTCTCATGTGATGATGTTGAACCGTCTCAGTGTGGATGCTGAGTGTTGGCGGTCGTTCTGCTTTCGCGTTTCAGAACTCGAATAACAGGAACAGCAGCCTTTTTGAGTCATAGCGCGGAGAAGAGAACCAGCCTTGCTGCCGAGAAGCTTGGGCTAGATGCGGCTGGATGTGCAACAGGGCCGTAAGGTAGAGAGACAAGAAAAAAAAGGTATCACAGAACAAGAGGCATGGGGCAAGACAAGATGCACGGCTAGTGAACGGAACATGCGCGTGCGATAGCAGGACAAACTTGGTCATGCGTCTCAGTGACAAATGCGACGCATCGAGTAGTTTCCAAGTCCTTTGGCACATTTACCGTTGCGAAACATCGCACAAGGTCCTGAATCTACTCATCCTCCGCTTGGTCTCTGGTGCAGTAATGCGCGGATCAAAGGCTCTTGGCACGGCAGCTTGAGGGTTGCAGGACAGTGGGGGGCTGGGTAGAATTCGAAACAGGTGGATTCGGGCTGGACCTCAACTGTGATGGAGCGTGCTCTGAAGCTGGCCAGGGGGCCCAGTTCTGCTACTGGCCGTCCCGTCCCGTCCCGACCTGCGGCAATTCCAGGCCATGCATCACCTGGGCCCCGCTGTGTCTGAGCGGATCCTGCTCGAGATGCAGAACGCACATGAGGCAGTTGCTGTGAGGTTGTGACACTTCCGTTTCCAATAGCCGCAACAACATCGTACCTCTGCCAGGATTCCTCCCATCCTTCCAGCTTGGAACGACTTTTTCAGCATGCCCTCTGCACTTTGTCGGGTTTCCGACGCAGCATCGTGCTCCATCGTGCTTCCCCAGGCTCTTTCGGCAGCCGCCCTTCCTGGAGGAGAAGGCGGAGTGCAACCGGCAAGCACGGGAAGAAGCAAAGCCTCTTCAACGAAGGCCGCTGTGTCTACGCCTATCCCCAATGGCCCCGGCTCTGTGCCGGGAGGACGCTTTTGCACTGGCTGTTGCAAAGCAGATGTTGTTGTGTTGTGTCGAGAAGGAGGTCATGTCGAGGCCCAGCCATGTCCGAGCGTCGACGGCGTGGACAGGGAGAAGCTGTGTTGGGCTTGTCGACGGGGTTATGGCTTCTGAGTCCGAGTGCCCAAGCTAAGGCGTGAGATGATGATGAGACTGGCAGCAGAAGCTGCCGGCTTCCCTGTGGAGGCAAGAATCAAAGTCCAGCCTGCAAGTAAGCCCCTCTTAGCCTCTCTTAGCCGGCCGAGGGCCCTAGGCCCTATACTTGTAGCATCTCTGTGACTCGGCATGGTGCTTCTCGGCGCTGCGAGGCCGAGAAGCCCCTGCTGGATTCCGGGATGGACTCCAAGGCCGCTCTGCAATTCTCCAACAAGCCGCTGGCTCAGCGGCCCAGGAAGACGGAAGAGTCAAGCTGAGAGATGCAAAAGAAGCAACAGAAGCAGATAGAAACAGGGAGTTTTTTGGCCCTGCCTTGGGGCCTTCCTTGCCCTTCCCTCCTAGCCAAGGCTCTCGAGGGAGCTGCCCGGCCTGCGCCTGCCCAGCACCCTCGTCTTCGACTACCCCACGCTCTCAGCACCTCGGTACTACCACTGCTGCCACTGCTACTGCTCTTGATTTGGGACAAGCGCTGTCTTCTCCGAGGCTGTGGCAGCTTATGCTGAAGAAGCGCAACGTCCAAGAGATCGAAAAGAGCACAGGGACGTCAAGAAGCAACCAGTGGCGTCGTCTCCCAGCTCGAGCGATCCTCTGTCCGTCATTGGTGCGGCGTGTGCTTTTCCAGGCGCCAGTGTTGACGGGAAGGGCAGACTTAGAGTGGAGTGGGCGGAGCCTGGAGTGGGCTGGAGAAGAGTCGAAAGGTTGTTGGCAGAAGCCGCCTTACTCGACCCGTGATTTGCAGGCGACGCTTGCAGTCCCGGGAAGTTCGGTGCGCTCTTGGCATCCGGCACTGACGGCATTGTTGAGGCAGGGCGCACTTCGGGCTTCCCATTCAGTCCGCCCTGTAGACGAAATGCTCTCGGATGAGCCTGACTGCATCATATCGAGTGCAGGCACCATCTAGCTGAGCAATGGGACACACCTTGCAAGCAGGAATTGGATTGGCCGAGCACCGGGGAAGGCATGAGGCGAAGAGCCAGAACACACAGCGACACACAGTGTTGCCAAGACTTGCCAAGGGCAGCAAAGCAAGACTTCAACGTTTTGAGACACTCAGAGCTACGCCAGACAGTTGGCAGTTGTGAGAGGTGCCCTTCACACGCTGGGAGCTGTGCGAGTACTACGATCCCAATCCTGATGCGTCCAGAGCCGAGTCAGTGAGTCTTGTGGCGGTTCCACTTGAGCTCTCGACAGCTACCAGGCCGGGGAAGATGTATCCGTGCCATGCAGCAGTTCGACAGCACCATAATGCCAACGTTGCCGACCCGTTTTCGGGCCGGGTGTTTCGGTCGTGGATTCTGAAAAGTGCCGGAGGCTTTCATCGAGGGTGCCGAAGATTTCGCTGCATCCTATTTCAACATCTCTGCACCGGAGGCCGCTGTGACAGCTCACTGAAAGCACGCAGCCGTTACATTTCCGGAGAAACCTTTGTCAGATACGCCCTAACCCCAGAATCCACTTACTGTCTTCTTGACCAATTCAATTTCAGTTTTGCTCGAGCGTCCTGTGCCTATCTTGACTTAAGTCCTGATGCTTGGGTCAGCCCTTCTCTTGACAGCCTCTGTCACAGGCACGGGCCATGGATCCGCAGCAGCGCTTGGTGCCTGACCCAAGCCTAGCGTACCGGAGGTCACGGTCTTCTTGCCCAGGTGTTTGTGCCTCCAGGTACTGGAGGTGTGCCACGACTCACTCCTGGACAGCACGTTTTCGCGTGAGGCAGCTCGGATGCAAAGCGGAACACGCACCCCAAACCACACACCCGTCAGCGGCAGGCACTGCTCGGTAGCTCAACTGCCGCCATTGTTGGAGTGTCCAACAACGACTGGATTCAAGTCCAGTCCGGCGACATACGCACGAGCCCTATGGATTTCCAAGTGCGACACGCGGCTACTGTAAGAGGCTGTCTCTCGCTGAGGAAAGCTTAACCCTTACACGGCGACCGGCACCTCCGCATCCGTCGCCGCTGCTCGCCCGGGCCCCGAGTCAAAGAGAGACACTGGGCCCCACAGGCTGCACCTGCAAAGTTTTCAAGGTGTGGCTTTCTGCTTGGGCCTGAAGGGCCCAGCCTACGTGGTGGACACGGCCTGCTCCTCCGCACTGGCCGGGGACCAAGCAGTGCTTCGTGTGCCTCCTCCCATGCTGCTGCTCGCTTCTTCTGCAGAAGGGTTCTCGTTTCGAGGTTTGGGGGTCTGTGGTTAGGCGCGAAATCGAATCCTACTAGTAGACTTCGTAAGTGGGCCCATGTAAACACAAGCGTTCGCGAGTGTCGTGCGGGTCCTGGACCTGCCGCTGAACGGTAGGCAGGGCCACTAAAGACGATGCAGCTGTAGAAAGCTGAGCTGCCAGCTGTGTGCAGTGTAGGTGGCTGTGGACGCCGCGGCCATGAACCTCCGACGCGGACGCTGCAGTGCGGCTGTCAGTGCAGCAGCGAATGCCGGAGCCCCGCCTTGCTACGCGAAAATGCAAAAGGTACTGCAAAGACTGCCGGCAGTTGAGAGGTGATCGCCAGCCCAGCGACCTTCATAAGCTTCAGCAAACCTCGGATGTGGAGTCCTCAGCTTTTCAAGTGGTAGTGCGAGATGCAACTACATCTCAATCTGTTGAGCGTGCGAAATACCTTGAACGCATTTCGACTTTTCACTCCCCCCTATATTGCCAGAAACCAGGCGGTCTAAGGCTGCGCGAGTTCGGAGGCTTTCTAGCTTTCTAGCTGCCAGTGCCAGGTTGTCACCACGAGGACAGTCACACGCATTTGATGCCTCCGCTGATGGCTACGGCCGCGGAGAGGGTGCAGGCCACCATCTTATTCCGTGGTGCCCTGCGGCCTCCGTGTGCTCCCGAGGCGCGGTGGCACTGTGTCCGCTCAAGGCGGACGGCAGCGCTCGTGCTGCCGGGCTGCAAGCAGACGCAGAAAGCACTCCGCAGGGCAGAGCGGCAGAGCGGCAGAGCACGGCATCTGAGGCAGCTCTACGAGGAACAGCGGTGAACCAGGACGGCAGAAGCTCGACCATGACGGCGCCCAATGGGCCCTCACAAACCATGGTTGTGGCCACGGCCCTGGCGGAGGCGATGCTTTCGCACCACCAGGCAGGAAGAGAAGAGCAGAGAGTGTGGTAGAGCAGAGCTTCGCGGTGGAGGCGGAACGGGAACTCTTAGCTTTGTCTGTTGGTTGGCAGGTGAGGCACTTCGAGGCCCATGGCACGGGAACGCCCTTGGGTGACCCGATTGAGGTGGGGGCCCTTCAGGCCGGCAGCCTCGACGAGGGTCCAAGGCAGCAGCCCGTGGGCGTGGCCGCGGTGAAGACCAACGTGGGCCACCTCGAGGCCGTGGCCTGCATCAGCCCGGCTAGACTCAGACTCAGACAGTACTACTCATCCAAGAACGATGTCTATATATGAAGAGTTGTGTGAGTTGTGTCCTCTGCGCCAGAGGGAGCTGCTGCCTCTCCTGGGCTACTCAAGACCATGGCCCTCCTGAGCCGCCGCACCGCCGGCGACTTGGTGTCGTCTCCCCGTCTCTTTGTCTCTTTTTTTGCATCCAAGTGCCCACAGTCCACAGGCATTGTCTCTGGTGCACCTGCATGCGCTGAATCCGCACCTCACCTTGCTGGAGGACGTGCCGCAGGCCTCAGCCTAAGATCGGGGCTTAGGGCTGGGGCTTGGTACGCGCTTAGGGGCGGCGGTCCTCAGCCTCAGGTCTTCCCCTCAGAGCACTTCCCGCTCGCTGCTGCGCGGAAGCCGAGAACTGGTGGCCTGTCCTCCTTCGGCTTTGGAGGCGAGAGTCGAAAGCCATCCAAATGCTGCAGTGACAAGTGACAGTGAGCTGCTAGTGATTATGATTCACAAGTGGCTTGACAACACTCGGTTCTCTATCAGAGAGGACATTTGACATGTGGTTTTGTGGATGGGCACATTCTTAATTTTAACGCTACGCAGGGAGGCGTGGGAGGGGCGGTGGGGGCTAAAACAGCAGGAAAAAAGGGGGGTGGTTCTTTGTTCAGGGGTCAGACTCCCGGGTGCAGAGTTCAACTTANGTGGAAAAGGCAGGTAAAATCAAGGGGGGCCGGGCAGGGGGGTGGGAAATACGCAAAAAACGGGTTCGTCCAAACTTTGACTGCAGGGAGGATTAGGTGGAGGGTACCTGAGCTAACCCCCAATACGCCTGGGCCTGCGGCCTCGGCGGATTATCCTTCGCTCACACATACATGCCTGACAGTGCAGAGGGATGTGAGCTTTCTGAGACTGATTTCAAAAGCAATTGCAAAGCTAGTTCGGTTTCTGGATGTTGGGGTCTGCTACCAAAGCCGGCTAACAACGTTAGCAACGCCAGGCTTTACGTTAGTGTGTTTTCACCGGTGTCATGTTTGTGGGGTTTTGGAGAGTTTGCAGTGTGCGGTGTGGCAGCCTTAAGCAACCCAGCAGCCATCGCTTGCAGGCACAAACGCGCACGCCATCCTGGGTGAATCTGAGGTTGTCTTCGATATTGTGAGGGCAGAAAGACCTGCAGAGTATGTGAAGAAGTCCTTCCCCTGGAGGGATCCTGGCTACCGGCTCCTGCGTCGTCAGGACGGGGATAGCTTTGAAGTGACGATGTCTTCGGACGTCTACGACACCGTGTCGCATCATGTCGTCTTCGGGTCCATCGTAACACCCGGCGTCGTCTATGTGGAAATGGCATTGGAAGCTACCCGGAAGCTTTTCGGCCACAAGACTCAACTCCGCGATGTGACGATGGTCTTCCCCTTCGTGGTCCCGAAGCGCTTCGAATCCGACGAACCGGAGCCAAGCATGAGGTTTGTGTTGAAGAACAACACGCGCTTTGAGATTCAGAGCACGAACGGGAGCGGCAAGACGACGGTCCACGTCGAGGCCTCTTTGGACCACGGCGGCAGCGGCGTGTTCAAAGACTCAGTGGACTTGGCTTCGCTGCGCGACCGCATCACGGAACCCGTGGAGACCAAGGTCGTCTACGAAGCCATTCACTCCGTGGGCCTCTACCTCGGCCCAATGTTCCAAGTGGCAAAGGAGCTGTGGAGAGACCCAGAGACAGGATCAGAGGTCTTAGGACATCTGCGATTGGACCCACATGTCAAGAACGTGGGCTACATCATGCACCCTGCCTTGCTTGATGGCACGATCCATATTCTGGCAACTGCATCTATCGGCAAGAATGTAACTGGCTTGAAGATCTTCGGGGGCGTGGGCAAGGTGTCCGTGGTGCGCCAGGAAAACTTCTCCAAGCTGTCCAACTACTGGGTACACCTGCAAGTCACAGAGTCTTTGGAAGCCTCCCAAACCTTCAACGTCTCTGTGCTTGCAGACGACGGTGGACTTCTGATGTCGATGGAGGACGTGGTCTTCCGGGCGGTGAAGCCAGAGCAGATTCAGATGGCCATTGCGGCGCAAGGAGGGAAGGAAGAGCAGACAATCTACGATGTGGAATGGTCCGAGTGGTCCGAGTGGTCAGAATCAGGACAATCCTCCACACCCAGCTCGCTCTTAGCAGCTGCGGATACTCCAGATCTGCATCATGCCCTCTGCAATTTCAGAACCAAGCCCGAGCAGACCCTGACCTTGGAGGCTCTGCGTCAGAGTGATTTGGATTTGGCGCTTCTCTTGCCAAAGTTCTCGCGAATCTTGCTTGCCTTTAGCAGCCAGGGGTCCTCGGCGCTCGAGGCCCTCATGGCAGTCTTGGCAGTGCTGCAGGCCTTGGCCAAGACTAAAGGCAGTCTGCCAGAGCTCTGGATCTCGACTTTCTGCTGCCAGTGGGCTAAAGTCGGAGATTTTCAAGGCCAGCCGTTGCCTTTACACTCAGCGATCTGGGGCTTGGCCCGTACAGCCAGGAACGAGCTCCCGAACTTGCGCCTCTTCTCCACGGACCTCGGCCCATCCTTGGAGCTCTCTGCCTTGGAAGCGCAGTTCGGAGCGGACTCGGCGGACTCCGATCTGCCGGAGCATGAGAGAGCCCTGAGGAAGAGGGGGGAAGGCAGTTCCCCCGTCCATGTGCTCTACGTGCCGCGCTTGCAGGAGGTAAGCCTCGCAAGCGCCGCCCAGGGCTGGTCCCTGGCAGCCGCAGCTACTCGTGGTGGTCCTATTTTGATCACAGGAGGCTTAGGAGCTCTTGGCCTCTGCTTTGCCCAGTGGCTGCTGGAGCAAAAGGCGGGTGAAGTGGCACTCGTCTCCCGCACAGGTCGTGCGGCTGCCGACTCCCAAGTGGCCTTCCGACGCGTGGCTTCCAAAGTGACTGTGCATCGGGCGGACCTTGCGAAGGCAGAGGACACGAGAAAACTCTTGCAGCAGCCACTGTTCAAGGATCTCCGCGGCATCATCCATGCTGCAGGGCTCCTTGAGGACCACATGATCGTCGACTTGAACCGAGAGCACTTCGAGCGACCCCTCGCCGCTAAGATTGATGGAACGTTGAACCTCAACGAGGGGCTTTCTGGTCAGCAACTTGACCTGGAGTTCTTTGCTCTTTTCTCGTCTGTCGCGGCACTTCTGGGCACACCTGCCCAGGGAAACTATTGCGCGGGGAATGCTTTCTTGGATTCCTTTGCCGCGCATTGCCGCGAGAACGGCCGCTTAAAAGCTGTAAGCATCCAGTGGGGTCCCTGGGCGGAGGTTGGCATGGCGGCGCGCGCCAACACCTCCGAGTCCAGCATCGCTCGTCTGAGTCCTGCGAAGGGCCTTGAGGCCATGCACGCTATCCTCGCGGCTCAAAGCAGCCTGCGGAGCGGTGTCGTGGCCGTGGCCCGCTTTAAGTGGACCGTACTCCTTGGCCAGCTGCCACGCGTGCCGGCCTTTCTTAGCAAGTTCAGCACAACGAGCAAAGGGAGCAAAGGGACGAGCAACTACACCGTGGAGGACGTGCGGTCCTTGGTGGTGGAATCACTGACAGATGCTTTGGGCACGGAAGACTTTGATATCAACACCCCGTTGATGGAACTTGGGCTTGACTCCCTGGCTGGCGTTGAGTTCCGGAACCGTTTGCAGGCCCTGGTTGTGACTGTTTGTCGCATTCTCTACTAGCAGCTTTCTGCAGCTTGGCAGGCCTCGGTTGACGGGATCAACCTGACACCGACGCTCATGTTTGACTACCCGACAGTTCCAGACTTGGTGGAGTACATCTGGTCCCAGGCGCCTGCGCTTCTACCATGAATGCTTCAGAGAAAGCAGAAGCTCCACGGCAGGTGGGGCCAGCAGAGGAAGAGGAGCTGGTAGCAGTGCAGGCAGGCAGGTATAGGACGTCGATGCCATCTGCCATCTTCAGCAGTGCTCTCTATGGCAGGCCACCGCAGTCGGCAGCCAACTGATCGTGGCTGGGCACAGTGGGCGTTTTCCTGGCAGCCTCTCCAACCATCCAGGCAGTGGGACAGGAGATTGAGGGAGTAGACAAGCTGTGGTTCATGATCACTGCTGGGATGCAGGTGACTTCTGGCGAACTCTTGCTTCTGGACTGGATACCACTGCCGACTTGCCGCCTGAGCGTTTCGACCTCAGCACTGCTTCAAATCATGCGCCGTGATTCGTGGCTCTTGACGTGTGCTGACTCCTGAGGCTGGGACATGGACGCTTTTTTCGACCCGGACCCGGACACACCGGGCAAGACCTACGTCAGGCAAGTCTGAAAAGATCATGGGAACGGGTGTGGCACGCTTCTATGCTTCTCCTGAGGCTCGGGCATTTCATTTTGGGCATCGAGCAGTTCGACGGCGAATTCTTTGGGCTGAGCGAGATGGAGCAGCGTGGCATGGTGGGGATCCGAGGGACGTGCAACCGCTCGTTCAGTCAGCAATTCTGTGGCACATCAGGACCCACACCAGTGGCTGACCCTCGAAATAACCTACGACAGCATGTTTGCAGCAGGTCGATTTGCTCAGTCACGCATTCGGCGCATTCGTGCTTTTATCAATGTGGTACCAGAAGACGGGATCGCATGGACCATGCAAGGTTTGACCAAGGAGAAGATGAATGGACTGGACTGCGGCATCTATGTAGGCTGCGCAACGCTCGGCGGAATCGCGCCTGACATCCCGGCTTTTGGACCGTTCACGAACATCGGCGCGACTCTAAGAATGGGAAGTCACGACAAGCGACGGACATAACTGTGCGGCCAGCTGCCTAAGGCTATGCTTACTCGGGTCTCTCCGGACGCGTGTCCCACACGCTGTCTCTCCGTGGGCCTTGCTTCACCGTCGACACGGCCTGCTCCGCAACGGTCGCTACCTCACAAAGAAGGCGGTATCCTTGTCGGACCTTTTGCACCAATCCTAGGTGGTGGCCTTGGATTGCGCCAGCCAAGCGCTGAAACTGGGACGTTGCCTGCAACTCGGAACTCGCCTTGTTCCGAGCTCTCAGCGACGTCCTCCAGCCTCCAGTCGAGGCCGCTCTGCAGCCGCCAGCGGCGTGAACCTGCAGCTCTCGGCCGCCATCTGGGCACAGCTCCCAAGTCGTCCAGTGCTGCAGAGAGACGAAAGAGATGTCACTTTATGCCTTCCTTAAAGGTCGGCTTTGCCAAGATGCGGGGGCTCGCTGCTGATGGCAATTGCAAGACCTTCGACAGCTCTGCCGATGGCTTCGCGCGGGGAGAGGGCATGGGCCGCGTGCTTACTCGCTTTTGAGAACTGATGCGCTGTCAGAGCGGACCCAACAGCTGAGCTTGGCCCATAGGCTCCGTCTACATTGCCATGGAAGATGCCAACACAACTCCGGCCGCTCTGCTGGGTGGCGTCGCGCGGGCCTCAACTCGAATCGCTCCGACCCCTTTCGAAACGGCTTCCGTCGGAAAGGCCACGAACCATGATGGTCGTGCAGCCACCATCACGGCACCCAATGGCACAGCCCAACAGCCGGGCACCAAGGGGGCCCAAACTCCGGCCAGCAAAAGCTCCAGCCATTTCTCTTTGCCAGGCGCGTGATCCGGGCGGCCTTGTCAGAGCGGGGCACGCGGCCGGAGGCGACGATCGCTTCTTGTGCTGCGCCGCTGTGCCGCCGTGCATGTGCGCTGCATTGAGCATCTGCAGGCTCTCGGATGCCTGGAATGTCACGGCACGGGCACTGCACTGGGGGATCCCATCGAGGTCTGCTGGAGCCAGTATTCGCATGTAGCCGCTTCTTGCTTGTGGCGACAGGTTGGAGCTCAGAAGGCGGTCTACGGCAAAGGCCGTGAAGCTCCAATAATACTGGCGGCGGGAAAGACGAACCTGGGACACCTGGAAGGACGCGAAGTCTTGCTCGGAGAACTTTTTTAGAGCAAGTCTGCCCAGGCCCTAGGCCCCCTAGGCCCCAGGCCCCACTTGCAGCGAAAGGGCGAGATACCCAGGCCCAGGCCGGCCGAAGGTGGCCGAAGCGCCAATAAACCAGCAGCCCGTTCGCCATTCGCGAGAATCTTTGTGCGGTCCGTCGTCAACTTCTTGCGATAATCCGAACGGCCTCGCGGGTGAAAGGTTTTGTGCACTGTGAAGGAGCGGCAGGTGTGGCCGGTCTCAGCAAGACTGCACGGGCCCGAAGCTGCAAAGCTGCGGCGATTCCAGAAGGTAACGCCGCTTTCCCAGGTGCTGCTGCTGCAGAAGGCCCAGGTGACGCCCCTCTTGTGGCTCAAGCAGCTGCCGCCTCAGAGCGGTGCCCTACTGAACCGGGGACTGAACACTAAAGATGTCGGGGGTGATCTTGAGTCTTGAGCCCTACAAAAAGTCGCTGAAGGCTGAACCACAATGTGGAGCTCTCCAACTTTGGCTTCGCTCCGACGGAGCTCCTTGATGCAAGGAGGGCGCAGGGCAGGGCGGCCGTGTCGTCTTTCGGCTTCTCCGGCACGAACGGCCACGTGGGGGCCCCGGGCCCCGCCTCGCTGCCTCGCTGCTTCGCTGCCTCGCTGCCTCGCCTCGATTCGCCTCGCCGTTCTCCAGGCCATCTTGGAAGTCTTTCGCAGCCCAACGGCCAGCGAGGGCCCTGGCCCTCGGCGTCCAACGGCCGGCTACTCACGCCGACTCCTGCAGCCCTACCGGCAATGGCTCAAGGCTCCGAGCAGCTTGCGACGCAATCCTTGACGACTTGCGATCGCCAGGACATCTGCTACGAAGAAGTTTGGATCGGCGTCGACGCGAAAGGTTCGAAGCGAGTGCCAGAGTCCAGAGGCCAGAGCAGAGTGTTGACAGATGCGAAGGCGAACTCCAGCCGCAGCCCTTGCATCCTTTGCAGCCTTTCTTCTTGGTGGGCAGCGGCGCCGTCTGCATTGCGCTGGCCGCCAGCAGCGCCTGTGCCGGTAACCTCGAGTCAGGAGGTGGCCGGCGCCCGAGCCGAGCTACGCCTCGTAAAGGGCGCCGAAGCGCAGCGCAGGTCGGGAGGAGATCGCGGAGGCCTTGGCCCAGACGCGAGCCAAGACTGCCGTTTTTGTCGGCAGCTCCGGTGAAGTGCCTCGAACAGAGCCAGAGCATGGCAGAGCATTGTAGAGCGCAAAGCAGAGGGTGAGGCCGCCTCTGTCTGCTGTCTGTGGGGGTCTCCTGAGGCGCCCGATGAGCCTTTGGCCCATCTGCTCAGCTTCCTCCAGGCACTTCAGCTCGCCGAGGTGGACAAAGCCGTCGTCGTGACCGTGTCCAAGGCGCCAGTTGCTGGTCGATGTGTGCAGTCTTCGTGTTCATGTTCATGTCTAGAGCATCCCCGCGATCCGAGATTCCTCCGAGAAACATATTGAGATGGTGGGTCGTCGCTCTCACACCTGTACGCGCACTGCAGGGAGGTGCAATGGACTCTGGTGCAGCTCTCTGGGGTTTAGCTCGCTCTGCCGGGCACCCGGAACGAGAGCTGGCGGCGAGGGCCCACAGGAAAGGCGTTCATTCGCATTGGGCCTGGCACGCAACTGCCCTGAAGCATGTAGACGGATCAACGCAGTCCTGAGCAGCTGCATGGAATTTGTCTTGACATTGCCAGAGGCACGGCTGGAGATGCGGTCCGAGATCCGGCTCTTGGAGTGCCTTGAGCAAGCTGGAAGTGCGGTCGAAGCCTCAGCACACGCCGCTTCGCTTCGCTTCGCTTCGAGTTGCCGCTTTGAAGTAAGGTCCTGCCTGAGGTGCAGCGCCTTCTCTCGGGGCCGGAGATGGAGATCTCCGTCAGAGATGCTGTCAAGGCAGCATCGCATTCGGTCGGGTGACCTCAGAGCAAAGAGCACAGACGAGCGCAGAGGCAGGTGAGGTGGCAGTGTTAGGAGGCCTGCGGCCCGCAGCAAACAAAAGCTCTGCAGTTTCACGGCGCTTGTCGCGCTTGGCCACCAGGCACCACGGCTCCAGCGAAGCGCGGCTGCTTCCGACTTGCAAAGTCGGGACGTCCTGCAGGGCCAGATTCCGGGTGCTTCGCTGGTCACCGGGGGCCTGGGAGGTGCCATTCCGCAAAGCTCGGAACGCCGGGCCTGCCGTGGGCCTGCAGATGCCTGCTGCTTCGCGCCTGGAAGGCTTGGGCCTCCTTGCAGCGCAGCAGTTGGCAGAGCTGGGGGCAAAAACGCGCGGCGCTCAAAACTGGAGACCAAAGCAATCTCTTCCCACGCTTCGCGGCTCTTTCTCTTCAGGCTGATTCTGGCCTCTCGGAGTGGTCGAGCGGCGAACTCGGCAGCGCTTGCACGGTTGGAGTTGGCCAAGGCAGCCCGAAGCCGAGCTTGGTGACTGGTGGATGGATGCAGGTCTTATGTGACATCTTGTGACGTGCTACAGCTCCGAAGCAGTACAATCGTAGTCGCAGAAGTCGTAGCAGGGCCTTTGCTCTCAGGTTGTGGAGGTCCGGAAATGCGATGTTAGCCGTGCTGAAGATATCGCAGCGCTGACACAATCGTGCGGGGCTTACGCGGCAGCCAGCTTTCCGAGGTCCTCAGCTTCGGGACCGAGGTTGCAGCATCTCGACAAACTTCATGGCATCGTCCATGCAGCCTGCAGCTCAGGCAATTACAGGCGCCGTTCAAAGAGCACGGAAGACGAGTTGCTGAGCATTGCTGAGGCAGGCGTGCTGGACCGCTGTGCGCTGAAGGACCTCACTTCGTCCAGGATCGGACAACCGAGAAGCCGAGAAGCTCTAGAGTCCTAGAGGTCCTAGAATCGTCCGGTCCGAGAGTGCAAAGATCTCTTGAGGCTGGATGTGACCTTGGGCCCAAAAGCCAAGGGCGCCCGGCACCCGGCAGCTGTAAGCAGAACTCACGCTTTGCATGCTTTGCTGCTTTGCGTGCTGAGGCCTGGCACTTGCAGTGCTTGAGTGAGCGGCTCGTGATGTTCTCCTCGGCCGCCGACTCGGACACTTCGCTTTCGAGCCGATGGTCTTCTGACTGATCTCATCTGTGGAGGTCTCTTCCTTTCTGGGTCTTTCCAATGGTGCCGCCTATGCTGGGCCCTTTGCGCTCTCGCGAAGTGCACATCGCCGATTGTGAGCTTCTGAAACGCAAGGCTGCGGCGAATGCTTACTTGGATGCCCTCGCCTCCTGGCGCAACACGCAGTCGCAGTGCTCGCCTGAAGGAAGCACACGGGCATTCGTGGATGATGCGGCTTATGCATGCGCACTCTGAGGGGCACTGCCGTGAGCGTGCGCTTCGGCCCGGTGGCTGATATTGGCATGGCGGCGGCCTTCACCTCAGAGCGCAGGGACACAGATGGCCGCAGTCACACCTCCGCTCCCTGCTAGTCCCACCTTGCCGAGGAGAGCGGCCAAGGTTCCGAGGACACTCCCCTTCGGGCACTGCCGCTGGCGCAGGCTGGCGGGAGAGGGGGGGCTGCTCGCAGAAGAAGGGCAGCAGCCTTTCAGCTCGGCCAGGTCAGCAGCGGCCTGCGGCTTTTGCTGGCACCGCAGCCCCTGCGCTGTCTGGCACCTCTCACGCTGGCGAGGGCGGACTGGTCCGCATACTTCCGGCAGTCCGCCGGCCTCGCCCCGATGCTCCAGGACTTCCAGGAAATTCAGGTGGAGCCTTGAGCCAACACTCCAACACTCGTCAGAGGTCTTTCGGTTGATCAATGTGCAGGTGGCCTCAGCCTCAGAGACGGAGCCGGAGGCATCGGAGCGGCGGCTGCGGGAGTTGTCGGCATCGGAGCGGGAGAAGGCAGTGCTGGCTTCCCTGCACGCGGCTGCCTCCTCGATGCATCTGGACATCCAAGAGGACTCCCCGCTGATGGAGGAGCGAAGCCCCCCGCACATCACAACACCGCAATTAGAAGCCGTCAGCAAGTCAGCCCCATCGTCACACGTTCCAGGCGGGCATTGACTCCCTCTCTGCAGTGGAATTTCGTGGGAAGATCTCCACTGAGTTCCGGTCTGTGCGCCTGCCCAGCACGCTCATGTTCGACCATCCCACTCTCAAGGCAGTGGGTGCATCTCTTATAAGTCGGCAGACAAATCGCGACGTCCAAAAACACACTAACTGCACTAACTTGCAAACGCACATCTTGCGAAAGGAAGCCGAAGCAGCCAAAGGATGCCTCAGGAGCAGGTATTGACACAAATGCTTGGTGTGGCCGCTCAGCGTTCGCGTTGCACGGGGTATGTGCTGGTGGGGCTGGTGCTAGTGGTGGTGGTGCTGGCAGTGCTGGTGCTTGCTGGTGCTTGCTGGTGCTTGCTGGTGCTTGCTGCTGCTTGCCTCTGCTTGCTGGTGCTTGCTGGTACTTGCTGGTGCTGGCATGCCGGGGGTGTGGTGAATTGAATGGATGTCAGTCATGAGGCGACCTACGGTGGAGCAGCCCGATCCACACCAGCACAGGTCTGAAATGCGTTGAGAACTCTGAGGTGTCTCATGGAATTTGCAAGGGAGCAAACACTTCCGCTGCAAATGCCGAAAGCTGAACCTTCGAAGCTGTTCGAAACACATGGATGCGGGTATGTGAAACTGACGATGGGTCGCGGGACACCTGTTGCCCTTTCATTTGTGCATAGAGGCCATTTCCCAGCACATTTCGGTACAGCTGGCAGAGGGCAGCACGCCCGTTGCCTCGTCTCCTATCTCGTTGCCGGTTGCTTCGCCTTCTACCGTGGACCTGGAAGTGCGGGGGGCTGCATGCACACTGCCTGCACCTGGACCTCATGCTTGCAGCCTTTGGTATGGAACGGACTGCGTGACAGAGATGCCTTACTCCCGTTGGGACGTGGAGGACTACTATGATCCCGATGCTCCATCTGGCTTGGAGATGTATGTGCGGCATGCAGCCTTCGTCGAAGGAGTGGAGCTTTTTGGTGCGCAGTTCTTTGGGATCAGCAAGGTGGAGGCAGAAGCGATGGACCCGCAGCAACGCCATCTGCTGGAAACGGCCTTCGGAGCCTTTGGTGACTCTGGTTACTCGAAAGCTGGTCTTATGGGCTTGAGGGCTGGCGTCTTCGTCGGTCAGGACAAGAGCGACTGGAATCGAATGTTGTCAGCAGCTCATGCAGGTCCTTTCGCTGCCACCGGTGGCTCCGCTTCTATCTCCTCCAATCGTATCTCCTACAGCCTGGGCTTGAAGGGGCCGAGTGCCACCGTGGACACTGCATGCTCCTCATCTCTGGTGGCTGCTGACACGGCCGCAACAACAATAAGAAGAGGTCGTTGCGAGGTGGCGGCGGTCTGCGGCGTCAACATGCTGCTCTTACCGCAAACTTTCATCGCCTGCTGCCAGGCGCGCATGCTGTCTGCCGACGGTCGGTGCCACACCTTTGATGCGTCTGCCAGCGGCTATGCACGCGGTGAGGGCTGCGGGGCACAGATTCTGGGACCGGCAGGATCGGCAGCACCCTCTGTGGATTCTGTGGCTGCCTTTGCGGGAAGTGCCTTAAATCAAGACGGCCGCAGTGCCAATCTCACATCACCCAATGGCCCCTCGCAGAAGGCAGTCATCGAGGTGGCACTCCTGGAAGGAGGCCTTAGGCCGGACGATGTGGGACAGGCGCGCGCATTGCTTGGGCAACTTGAGCCGAATTGCTTCCGGTGTTGCAGGCGATTAAAAGACCTTTCAGAGGCTTTAAATTACAGGCGAGTTTCAGCTCTGCAGACAGGTGGAGACCCACGGCACGGGCACGGAGCTGGGTGACCCCATCGAGACCGGGGCCTTGCGGGCCGCCTTGGGCTCTCGCAGTTTCCCTTTGCTTCTGGGCGCCGTGAAGTCCAACCTCGGGCACCTGGAAGGGGGCGCCGGCATGGCGGGGCTCCTGAAGCTGGCGGGGCCCAGACAAAGAGCAGAGAGCACGCAGAAAGCAGAGAGAGTGAGCGAAGAGCAGCGTCGCATGTTATTGGCTCTCTCTCTCTCTCTCCTCCTCTCTGTCTCTCTCTCTCTCTCTATCTCTCTCTCGCTCGCTCGCTCGCTCATAATAAACACATATTGTTAAATGACACGAGCCCAATGATCCCCGAATGTTCACGATGCATTTGTGAATGCAACAATGCGGAATGGCATTGGCTCAAGACTGGACGACTGCTTGATGCACAAAGGAAGCTTGACTGTTGTGTGTGATTGGGAAAGTGATTGATCTCTAGGTTGCTCGTAACTGTCTGGATTGTATAGTGNAAGACTGGACGACTGCTTGATGCACAAAGGAAGCTTGACTGTTGTGTGTGATTGGGAAAGTGATTGATCTCTAGGTTGCTCGTAACTGTCTGGATTGTATAGTGGAATTTTGCATGGTAGCGGAGCTTCGGCTCTGGAACCAGGGAAGAAGTGAGAAAGAATGGACTTCGGAGTGAGAGAGGGATTGGCGGAGAGATCAAACTGTTCCCGCCTCCCACCTAACACGGTGAGCTGGATAAATGGGATGACTGGTCATGGCAGCTGAAGCGATGTGTAGGACTGTACAAGCCACTGGCCAAGACGCTGATGGATGAGATTGAGCTGAATGCACAAAAGGTTGTTACTGATGGATTGTGCGAAGCCTATGATGTGCAACAGACCACGACTCAGAATAACCAACTGTCACTGTTCTCGAAACAACTGGCATACATGTTGGCACAGATCGCTGATGGAGCTGCGAGAGCGATTGTTAGGAATGAAGACACAGAGAATGGCTTTGAGATTTGGCGTCGACTGTTCAATCAGTTCTCACTGCCTAGTCGAGCTCGTGCGACGAATCTCTTGAATGAGATCATTGCCTTTCGATTGCGACAAGACCACTTGGAGAGTGATCTGAGTGATTTTATCATCCTCAAGAATAGGCATGAGAAGACGACTGGTGTGCCTCTGGACAATGATTTGCTGATCATCTTGATAATGCAGAATTCTACTGGTCACAGGAACACCAATACATTTAATGAAGCACTGGAGATTGTTTATAGTTAAATCAAGAGCAGACATTTGGTAGTGCCAAGCAGGAATGACGGTCCGGTCGATATGGATATTGGAGCACTGAAAGGAAGGAAAGGATACAAAGGAAAGGGAAAAGGACAAGGAGGAATGTACAAAGGTAAAGGAAAAGGATTCAAGGGGCAAAGGAATGTTCAAAGGAAAAGGAAAAGGAAAGAGCAAAGGTTTCAAAGGAAAGAAAGGAAAAGGAATGAAAGGAAAAGGAAAAGGACGAGGATGTTTTCTATGTGACCCGAACCACTGGAGTACGGAATGCCCTAAAGGTAAAGGAAGAATGTCAGCTTTGACTGCGGAAGAAGGACAACAGGAAGGAAATCAAGAGGATTGTAGCCAAGATGCGGAATGGCATGGTGATGAATGGTCGTCATGGGATGACTGTGACTGGAGTCAGGATTGGATTGGTTCTCTTGATGATTGGTCTGGTGACTGGTCTTGGTCCGAAGATGACTGGAATTACTGGTCCGATGACTGGTCTTGGGGTTCTCAGTATTGGTGGAGTGCTTGCTCTGCAGCCGAATGCAAGTGCATCTTCAGGTTCGCAAAGCACTGCGAATGTTCCGCAGGATCCCGCCAAGAGTGAGCCATCGCAGAATGTTGCGGCTGTGACTGTCGAGACTCAGGATCAGAATGCAGCAAGGCCATCCAGGACTGTTCCAGGCGCGAAACCTGGAATCATGACGAATTTGTTCGTTGGAGCTTGTCTGCTGATTGGTGCGTAGAGTGCTGAAGTGCCTCCGGTGCCCAGCCGGAATGTACCTGAGAATGATCAACTGGGTCGTGACGACAGACTGGTCGAGTTTCACATGCAAGCAGGACTGGTGGACAAGTCTTGGATACTGTTCGACAGTGGAGCTTGTGCGAACTGTTCTCCGGAATGGTTTGCTCCGGACTACCCTATTTTGCCGTTGAATGAGAGTGCTCCTTCACTGCGGAGCTTGTCTGGGAAGACACTGGATGTGCAAGGTCGTAAGATTGTGCAGCTTGACTGTGGCAATGGCCACTCGTTGAGTGTTCAGTTTTGCGTGTGCACTGGGATACCGTTTCCACCGCCCGACTGTTGTTGCAGGATTTCTGGACGGTAATGGCCAAGGACTACCTGGCCTTGATTGATCCAACTGGCAACCCCGTGCCGATTGTTCGTCAAGGAACACTGGTCTACTTGACCCCGACTGTCATACCGTATGCCGTGGCAGATGCGGCGAGAATGGCAGCGAGTTGTCTTCCAGAAGTGATGAGTAGGATTGAGCATGAACTTGGATCTGTTGAGTTGCGTGGAGTGACGGACATGAATGACGGCTCGATTGACCACTTGTTCCAGGTTGGAGCGCTGATTGCAGCAGCGCAAGAAGTGAAAGCCAAGGAAGGCAATCGTTGGGAGATGTGGGAAGTGAATGAGTCGGACTTAAAGTTGCTTAGGCATGTCCGAGTGTGGCGCAATGAGATGTTGGATCCAAGGATCAAACTGTGGCGAACAAGTCGCCAGTACCCATCACTGGCAAATGGTCAAGATTGACGGCTTGACTGGCGAACGAGTGACGTTCAAGCAATGTACTGTGAGGGATGAGAATTTCCTGGAAATGAGGAACACGAGGCCGAAAGACCCCAAGGAATGGCGAGGACGAGTGGAATTCGGATTGAGACACAAACCACAACTGAGGCATGTGCAGAAGTCTGCACCGCGTCCATATGATCCACTGNGAGGCCGAAAGACCCCAAGGAATGGCGAGGACGAGTGGAATTCGGATTGAGACACAAACCACAACTGAGGCATGTGCAGAAGTCTGCACCGCGTCCATATGATCCACTGATCGGACGTGGAAAGTCTGAAGTTGTGAATGACGAGATTGTTGAACTCCGCAAGTCCGATGACCCAATGGAGGTTGTCGAAAAGGCCAATGTGGAGCCTGAAGTGCTTGATCGCCAAATGAGAGTGAGTCGGAACGTTGAGGAGCATGAGTTGGAGAATGCCCTTCGGTCACTGCCACAGCATGGCAGCAGAATGAAGGAGTTGTTATTGCAAGTGTTCAATCAATCTCGAGGATCCAGAGACTGCAGCACCCCGGACTGCTGACCGGTGGATACTGCTTCCTCGTTATTGGATACGAATGCGTCATGAGCGGAGAGACTGCTACTTTCATCCAGATGATGCTCCTTCTCCTGTTGATGGATTGTTGAGTGACTGCTTGTGGGGTGATCGATACACAATGTTCTTCGATTCGAGTGATCCGTCGCAGATTNGGATTGTTGAGTGACTGCTTGTGGGGTGATCGATACACAATGTTCTTCGATTCGAGTGATCCGTCGCAGATTGACACTGGCCATCAAAATGAATGGGCTGACATCGAGATGCCTGATGGCACTGTCAAGAAATGCGAGGACCCTAGGGATCCCACTGGTCACAAGTGGATTGGATATACATTGTTTGTTCCGCTTGATCGGCCGACTGCTGACAAGAATGCCGAGCAGCAAACTGACGACAAGAGTGCCTTGAAGCCGGAAATGCTGAAGATTCCAGGTGAACCTTCGCAGAGTGAAAGAAGACTGCATGAATTGACTCATCTCCCTTATCGTGACTGGTGCGAGCACTGTGTCAAGTCGAAGAGACGACACAGTCATGCCGTGAAGAAGAATGACCGGCAACCAGTGATTCAGATTGATTTCTCCTTTCTGTCTACTGAGAATGATCTTCCGAAACGAACGATCTTGAAGGCAACCGACGTGCAGACTGGCTATGCAATGGCGATCGTGTTGAGCGCGAAAAGTAGCATTGAGAAATATGCTGTAGCCGAACTGCGTCGATTTGTGTTTGAGATTGGTAGGACGTTTGGGGTTGTTCAATATGACAAGGAGAATTCATTGAAGGTGATTGCCAAGGACCTTTGCAAGACGATCGGAGGACTGTCGATGCGCGCGGCACCGACTGGACACTCCCAGAGTCAAGGAAGTGTCGGAAATGTGCAGAGGACCTTGTATGGTCAACTGAGAACACTGTTTTCGCAAGTGCAAGAGTCGACTGGCTTGAAGTTGACATCGGAATCTCCAATGTTCACCGTAAAACCCTTAACAAGGCACACTAGGCACAGAACAACCAGTACATGACTTCACTTCTTCTCTCTTGCCAGTGGTCAGGCAGCTGCGTCCACTATGCAGTCCGGCCCGCAAACTCAACATGGAAGCAAATGGAACTTTCCCTCTTTCTTTCCCCAGGTTTGAAGGCATGCCCACGCGGGAGCAGCCCGACGGTTGGTTGGGTGCACGGCTTTACATAAAGCTCGCTCTCTCTCTCTCTCTCTGTCTAAACCGCTCGAACACTCACTGAGCGGCTCTACGGTCGAGGGATCTTCTTCACCGCGAAATCATGCGTTGGATCACATACCGATTCAGCCATCCGGGCGACAAGATCACCTTAGCCTCGTCAAGCGATCGAACCAAAGCACTCCCAGTCCCTCTACACTCCGATAGGGAGCCCGCCACGCGTCAGCCCCGTGGCCAAATCACCCCGAGACGGCAAATCATTTAATTACAAAACCGAGCAAATCTTCAAGGGCGACTGCGCAGGAAGAGCGCTGCAGCACCGATATGATCTTGCCGAACCTACTCGACTGTCTGCTTAAGGTGAACTGGACTCATCCCCAGCAGAAGGAAGGAAGGAAGAGATATCGAGATATCTATCGATCTATCTATGCATATACACGAATAGCAATCATATTTGCATACACAAGTATGCAGACATGTACCTGCACCAGATTGTCAAAAAGCATTCGAAGTTGTATTCCTGTAGAGTCTGTCTGGCGGTTTATATCAGCATCTGTCCCCGTCAGGCCTCACAGCTCCAGCATCCTGTTCCGGCCATCGCTGCCAATCTCCACCTTCGTGCGCTAAACCCACACATTGCTGAGGAACATTGCAGAGCTCAATCATTGAGGCGCGTGGCGGTGGATTGCTGTGCCCGATGTGAGGACGCGCACGACTTTGCTGCTCTCTTTCCCAACTGCTCCGTTGCGGGAAAGGTGCTGGCGAATTCGGACAGCGAGGGAAACAAATAGTCCAGCGCAGTCATCATGCCAGGTGGAATCCTCCGCGGCCTCAGTCAGCTCTTTCGGCTTCGGGGGCACAAACGGGTGCGTGGTGCTGAGACTTGCGGAGAAGGCTGGAAGTAGAACCGCAGGGATGGAGGCGTTCATGTTGAGAAGCAAGGGACAGATAGTAAACGATAAGCTGCAGCAGGCCCGGCGATGTCGACCGTTGTGCATCGACTTGGGCAGGGCCCCCATTGCCCCGCCGCAACGGACAGAAGCGATATCGGGAATTCCGCAGGCCGTGAGCGCTTTGAGTGGCGGGAGCCCAGCCACCCGCTGATCCGCAAGAAGGCGAGGCGAGAGGATGGGGTGCACGTCCTGAGCTGCCCGGGCCCCAAAAAGATGACCAGATGCGCGTAGCTGCGTGCAGCTGCCTGCAGAGCAACGGAGGTCCCATTGATGGACACGTACTGGAACTCCTGTCGCACCACATCGTGCACGGTGAGGCAGTCGATGCGGAATGTGATACTGATCCCAACTTGCCGAGCTGCTTTCAACCGGAGGTGGTGGTGCCCGGTGCATGCTACTTGGAGATGATCCTTGCGGGCGTAAGGGCGCACCTGGGACAGCAGGCGGGACGCTGGGACGCTGGGAACAGCAAGGGTCTTCGGTGCGTTTTGAGCCTCTCTTCGGCAGGAAGCCTGGTGCATCGAGAGCCTGGGTTTTGCTAAGCCTCTGGTTCTCCGTCTTTCGCAGTCGGGTCAGCTGGAGGCGACGGCTCTTTCGCGACCGTTGGGTTCCTTGGTGTTTTGGTGGTCAGGAGCCAGTGGAGCTGCGGCTGCTGATTTGGGAGGACGGGCGCCTGGAGGTCCTGGGCGGTTGCAGAGCGGAGTCCGTTGACGGGAGCTCTCCGAATCCGCTCGGCAGGTGGAGAGCGCGGTCGGGGAGGACCCCGAGGACCACATCCTGTCCACCCACGTTGAGGCCGGCTGCCTGAGGCGCCCTCAAAAAGGTGCAGAAATGTTGGCCAGGCGAGCCTCATCCGACAAGCTGGCGGATGGAAGCGTGCGGAGGAGGACAAGCACGACCTGGCACAGCTCAGGCGGAGCTGCCCGGAAGAGGCTTGCCCGATTGCCTCGCTGGGACACAATGACAACGTTGAAAACACTGTTTCCGCGCTGAGTCGTACGGACCTGAAAGAACATCCGGGACCTGCTTCAGCGTAGTCTTGCAAAGTTGTTGAGACTTGTTGAGTTTTGTCAGGTGGACGTGGACCTCATGTACTCTTTTGGCGTGAAGAGTGGCCTCCCGCTCCAGCGGCGCTTCCGGTGCGTTCGACAGGCGAGGGGGCATCGGCTAGAGAGAGAGAGAAGCGCTGAATCTGTGATCTTGACATATGAATTGGAGTGACAGTGGTCACTGTTGCGTTTAGCCTGTAAGATTGTGTTGACTGGGCGTCCACTTTGCCTTGTTAGTGTTAGAGAGTTCTTGGCACCCACAAGATGTGCGGTTGCACTGGCGTGTGGTCCTGGTCAGGGGTTGCTCCCCTGGCCCTGCGCCCTTGAGTTGTCGTCTTTAGCCCCTGCATGGTGATGTGTATTCTGAGGTGCAAGTCCAGAAAAGCGAACGGAAGGGCTTCGCACGGTTGGAGATGGAAAGGGACGGTGCTCCGCGAGATGCGTGAGAGTGAGCCTTTGATCGTGGCCCCGCGCGAGGTACAGAGCTCGGCTTCCTGCTTGGGCCGTCGCTCATTGATAGCTCCTTCCAAGCTCTGATGGCTCTGGCGGACCCTGCCGTGGGCATCGGCTCCCTGAAGATCCCGCTGTCCATCAAGAGGCCGGCTGCGACTGCGAAGCACTGTGAACTCACCCTGACCTGGCTGTGAACCCTGGAATGCGTGATGTGTGAAGTGTGAGGCTCCAGCCCATGGGCCGCAGATACTCCATTGGAGTCTGGTCGCACTTCGAGCTTTTGGACTGGACGGAACACTCCACGGCCTTCAGGCCAGAGCACTGCCAGAGCTGACGACTGGGCATTGCGCTCCATGGCGGCTCAGGTGTTGGCTTCTGAACGATGCCGGGGAGACGCTCTTATTCTTCGACTCGGTACACTTGCAGGAAGTCCGCGATGAACACCTTCAGAAGGCAAGATGCTCGATCCGTGGAAATGGTTTGTAAGACAGATGTCATGTGGTGCATGTTTCCAGTCGCGTGCCGACCGCCGTCGCTGCAGGTTCTGCAAGCCTCTGGGCGCCTTGGTGCAGAGCAGCAGGCTTTGTACAGCACCCTGTGGCGGCCCTTGCCGAAAGAACTCACTGCCGCAGGGGCCTCTGCGTTGTTGCATTAACTGCACGTCGGCACAGTGAGCCCAGAGTCTAGAGTCTCCATACACGTGGGCCACGTGGGAGAGACACCTCCAACACATGCCTACATGCAGGACGGGGACGGATCGAGAAAATGGCTTATCCTTGGGCGACAGGAAGATCTCAGGCCTTGGAAAAGTGGCTGTGCCCCATTGTACCCCTCTGACAGCGGCATTCGATGACTTCGCGGAAGGCAGTCGGCCATGGAGGAGTTCCGCTGCATCGCAGCGGAGGACAATGACTTCCAAGATGAGGCGGCCAGCTCCTGAGTGGCAGTCGCAGCCAGCACTGACTTCATCTCTGCCCTCTTTGCGAGTCTGCCGTCTTCAGGCTTTGCAGGAGCTCTTCGCCAGTTTCGAAGCAGACGCGCTCGTCTTCGTGGGAGGCCTCGGCGATGACTCGCATCGAACATCCGTGAAATGCCACGGCACGGACGACGTGGATGTGCTCGCGTTGGCGCTTCACGTGCTCCGATGCTCGGCCGAAAATCAATGGGGTTTAGGGCCAGGGCACTGAACCTGGACAGACTCTCTCGACAAGATCGCATCGCATTGCGATGCGCGAGGTGCCGCTTTGTCAGCTGGTCTGCCCTTGGTGTTTCTGACGAAAAAGACGCAGGCTTGGGGTCCCGAGGTGCCTTGGAACAGAGCAGTGAGCAAAATGAGACAGCGATGTAAGAAGGACCAGCCGGAGCCGATTCATGCAGGGCTCTGGGGCTTTGCCCGTACCGCGCGGCTGGAGGACGGCATTTTCTGCATTCGTTCCGTATGTCACGCAACTGGATTGTCAAATGAGGGGCGTGTCTAGGATATATGATGAACCCGTCTCGCCCAATGGGGAAGGGCTGCGGGGGGCGGGGGGGTGTTTAAGACGTTCAAGACCTTTGAGGGACCTGAATCGCCACATAAGGGGGCGTGTTTAAGATATATGATGAACCGGAATCGCCACATGACGTAGCGTGCTTAAGAAATATGGTGAGCTGGAATCGCCAAATGAGGGGGAGTGTTTAAAGATATGTGATGAACTTCAACCGACAAATGATGGCGTGCTTAAGATATATCAACAGCAGCAACAACAACCCCACAATCAATCTATCTAGAGTGTCTAGTACATGTCTGTGTGTCTGTGCCCAATGCAAAGTCATGTCTGCCCTCTCTCGTTTCTGAGCTTTACGAACCATGCTGATTCTCACATGACAAGACCTCCCCAGGCATGCATCAAGACACCAGCGACAATCCTTCGCAAACAACGAGCTCCCTCTCCGTGTCTTGCGCTGCTTTGTCAGCCCCCGCCCAGCTTGTTTAAGCCGCGCAAGTTCGCTTCAAAATCAGATCTTGCCAGCAAAACAGAACGCATACGGATCCTTTCAGAACCCCCGATACAGACACTGTGGTTGCAAATGTGGGGGCTGCGCCCGCCCAACCTTAGCTTTACTGCGGGCTGCGGGTCGTGCGGGTCGTGGGCCACAGGCGCGGCCCGTGAAAAGTTGTGGATGGGAGGGTTTAGCAAATGAGATATATGATGAGCCGGAATCGGCAAATGAGGGGCGTGTTCAAAGATATGTGATGAACATGGATTGCCACATGAGGGGGATGTTTAAGATATGTCACGGGTTAGGACGGTTAGGATATATGATGAACCGGTCTCGCACAATGGGGAAGGGTTGAGGGCGGGGGGCGTGTTTAAGATTTATACGATGAAGCGGAATCGCCACCTGAGCGGGAGGTTAGATATGTATGTGTATACACACAAATATATCTATATATAAATATAAATAACTAAATATATATATATATATATATATGTCTGGACGTCGGGCCTGTGCAGTGCGACGCTTTCTGTATATATACATATATATATATACATATAACATATATATATATATATATATATTTATATGCATATATATATATATACGTGTATGATGAGCCGGACTCGCCAAAGGAGGGGCCGTGTTGAAGAAATATGATAAGCCGGAATCGCCACATGAAGGGGCATGTTTAAGACGTATGATGAACCGGAATCGCCAAATGAGGGGGCATGTTAAGAAAATATGATGGGCCGGAATTGCCCCTCCTGCAAGTTTTATTCCCCAGCAGACTGACGCAAGACAGGACTGCAAGTTGCAATTCCACACATTAGCTTGACGGAGTGCACAAGCCTGCAAATTGTAATTCCTGAATAGCTTGACGCAAGGCAGGAGTCTGGAAAGTGTAGTTCCTAAATATCTTAGTGCAAAACAGGACCTTGCACATTGTATTTCCCCAATAGCTTGATGCAAAGCAAGACCCTGCAAGACTGGAGCCTCGAAATTGCAGTCCACCAAAGGGCAAAACAGGATCTTGCAAATTGTATTTCCCCAAGCAGGATCTCGTTTAGTGAGGTCTTTCCAAACGTCTCTGAGGGCGTGTAGACAAGAAGTTATATCATCTCCGAATCAACGAGACATTGCTAACACTAAACTTCATGTGTGACTTGGAGTGTTTCTGTGCCCTCCATTCACTCGAATGCCACATATTGCATCTAGAATGAGCTGCACTTCTTTGGCTTCGGTCGGACACGTGTCTAGCACTGACAGCATTGACAGGCAAGCAGCCACATGGCCAAATTCGGCTAAATCGGCCACGCATCGCCCACGGCAGGAACCGGACAGACTGCGCCTGGCTTGCGTGGATCTGGACTCTTCCAAGCCTCTGGAAGCCATAGAAGCTGCGCTCACACAGCTGCCACCGACCCGGAGTCATGAGTCTTTCGCAGACCCAAGTCTGTGGAACAAATCCCGAGGTCCAAATCAGACTCACGTGAGGAGGAGACCGGAAGTCAGGCTGTAATTAAGAGAGGTTTGCGGGCCTTTTCAGGAGCTGTCGTGGCACAACGGAGAGGCCTCCGAAATTCGAGACGATCGCTGTGCCGCGCCCTTCTCGAAAATCGCAGGTGCTTGGTCGGCGCTTGACTCGAAGCGAGCTAAAAGCCCAGACGCCCATGCGCCTCAACATGCCGGCGCGGGGAGCCTTGCAGGGCCCCAAGCGGCCCAAGCGCCAAGCGTCCAAGTGAGCGCAGAAGCGCAGAAGCGCTCGGATCGCTCGGCGTTCGTTTGGAGACGAGGACTGGTCTGCGTGGTGTGCCGCAAACGCGGCAGCCTCTGGTCCTGGGCAGCGTGCAGCTCCGCATCCGAGCCGTGGGCCTGAAACCGAGACCTCAGCAGAGCGGCCGAGAGCGGCCCAGTTTCTCTGGACTCTCGTCCTGTGCGGGAGGCCTCAACTTTCGGGACGTCCTCAATGCCGGGCACCCAGAATACGAAGGCGCCCCCCCCGGTGGCGGGCAGAGGCTAGGTCTGACACTATCAGGCTTACTGGGTTCAGCAAGCGATCTCTGGGCAACTCGTACAACCACAGCACAACTGGACCAGCACCGATTCTCCGCAGCCCCACAAGACGGTGTTGCAGTTAGTGGGCAGGAGGCTTTGCACTTGATAAACCACGGGCCATGTCGATTGCGGCTGTGCGGGACAAGTGAGCGTCACAAGACTCGACTAAGACTATTCATCTGGGCCGCTGGGCCGGCCTGTCCTGAGGTCATGGGATTGTATCCCGGCGATCCCGGTCCACCAGGAGCAGACATGGCGGGCACCGTGCTGGACCTCGCGGAGCACACGGGAGATCATCTTAGGCGTGTCCCCCTCTCCGTCTCCCTCTCGCTCTCTCTCTCTCTCTCTCTCTTCGTCGGGGAGGCTGGCAGAGGACGTCTTCGGCGAGGCACCGGGATGCCTCAGCAGCTACTGCCTGGCGCCAGCGCGGCGTACCGAGAGCATCTGCGAAGAAGCCACAGCTTTGCAGCCTTTGCAGACACTCCCAAACCTTAAAGGCCACTCATAGCGCCGAAGCCTTCCAGCTGGTCCTTTGAGGAGGCCCTGTGGCGATTCCGGATCCGCATTCTTCGAGTTTCCAAACCTCCGAAGCCTCGTCGCCTGTACCCGTTCGACGGCAATCCCGAGGGGTCCTGGAGAACTTGCGACTCTTTCCCGTGGACATGTCACGATGTAGTGCAACATTGCAAGTTGGCCATCCCATATTCAGAGGCTGACTGTACATCGCTCACACCACAAAAAAAGCCCTCAGGCCCATGGTGCACTGGGTGTCTCCAGACATCGCAATTTTGAAAGACCTCCCTCCAAGAATTGGTTCTCAGAGTGTTCCTTCAAAGCCTCAGCTGGGCGGGAGTTCGAGCCGCATGCGGCTGTGAGGGGACGGGTGCGAGGTGCGGGGTGTGAGGCCGACGTGTCGGGTTGGGTTTAGGGCCTTTAGGGTTCGGCGTGGTAAAGGCAGAAGCAGCTTAAGACGGAAAAGTATGACCGACAGAGAGCCTTGTCAAGGCGAACAACTAATCACAAGTAGGACTCCTGTTGACTCTATAGTTCCGAAAGAGGCCTGCACCATGCCGGTCATCTTCGTGACTGTGGAGGAAGCTTTGGGAGATCTGGCACAGCTAAAACGTGGCGAGAGGGTGCGGCACCCGAGAACCGTTCCCAGTGCCCACAGCATTGCAGTTAGTAACAGTTACTATATAAGGAAGGAAACGAAGGAGACTCTCTGCTCCATTAAGGTCTTGATCCATGCCGCAGCCGGGGGTGTGGGTCTGGTGGCGATTCAGTACGCGCAGTACATTGGGGCAGAGGTCTATGCGACGGCTGGTGCCGAGGTGGAATCGGAAAGGCTTGCAGATTCCTAATTTTTCGCAGGGCTGGGGCTGAGTTGCAGGAGAAGCACGAGTACCTTCGCAGCATCGGGGTGAAGCACATTACAAGCAGCCGCAACGGAGCACGCTTCGAGGAAGAGATGCGATCCTTCCTGGAGAAGGAGAGCCCGCAACGAGAGAGCCGAAAGCGAAGTCCTTTCTTAAAACCCTTTCAAACAAGGATACAACAAAAATGCACCGGTTCTGACACAGTCAGTTTCTCAGAGGAGGGGCTGGAAGGAGTGGACGTGGTGCTCAACAGCCTCAGTCCCTTGCCTCAATCATTGACATGCTAGGAATCCTCGGATTGAGATGTGAGAGCGAGACTGCTGGCCTTCTCCGGCTTGGGCAATCTGAGGCCATGATGACTACATCCCACGGTCTTTGGCGTTTCTGCGCAATGGCGGCCGCTTCCTCGAGATCGGCAAGAGAGGAATCTGGTCCCACCAGCGGAGCCCTTACACTTTAAAGTGGAAGATGGAAAGCAGGGGCTCGAGAAGATGCGCTTGACTCAGGCAGATGCATCAGAGCCGCCCAGACGTGATGTACGAAAAGATTGCCGCGGACACGATGATGGAAAGAGAGCCGTGGAGGCAGGGGGAGTGTGTAAGATGCGCCGTGACGCAGTAAGGTGCCGAATTCAATAGCGGGGACACAAGTGAACCCAACGTAGGTAGAATGCCTATACAGGCCTGCAGACTTGGCAACTCAGCTTCGGGCTAGGGTGCGCGCAGATTCGCTCAGATGTATTGGTACACTCGCGACTCACGCGCAGGCATGCAGGCAAGCAAGCATAGAGAGTGGAAGCGTATGTATGCTGTAGCATAATGCATCGGATGCATACAGCACGTTTAGCTGCAATGTGGGTCTCTGCATGTCTGTCCGTCTGCTAACATGCATGCCTGTAAGTGATTTTGCATGCAATGGCGTCGTGCAGTGTGATACTTGTTTGAGCGTGCGTTGATTTTGCCTACCTGGCTGTTGGTCCGCTTGTCTTGGTCCATGCGCATCACACACATTATCTAGAAAGTAGGCTTTGACCTTTGAAACACCAAAGAGGAGTAGCCGGGGGCTCCCAGCTTAGCATGTACCTGAAGTTCCTGAAGAGGTACAATGCCTATCTGAAGCGCCTCAAAGACCGAGTAGATTCTGGGGCGCTGAAGCCTATCCACATGCACATCTTCGATGGTCTGGAGGAAGGCAGCCCGCAGAAAGTCCGCTTGGGTAGACGGTAGACAAACTTGCGTTGGTGTTAGGTGTGCGGGCACTTCAGTTTCTGCAGCGCGCACAGAACATCGGAAAAGTCGTCATCTCCCAGCTCGGAGCTCGGTCAGCCCTTTGTCTTTAGCCAGCTCGTTGCTGGCGTTGCGAGTTGTGAGCTGAGCTACTCAGGTCGAGTAAGCTCAGCAAGCTCCCAGCCGGAACACATGTCCTCTCCGGCGGTACGGGCGCCTTGGGAGTGGCCCGGGGCCTTGCAGCTCTTGCATCCCCAACCTTACCTTGCATGGCAGAGACGTTGAGGTGACAGCCCAGTTCCTTGCAGAGGAAGGGGTCAAGTCCCTTTGTCTTCTGTCACGCGCTGGGCGTCCGCCAGAAGAGGCGAGAGCACCATGGCCACGCAGCAGCCCCGGTCCTAATCGGAATCGACTTGATTCACAGAGTCGCAGGTGCAAGCTCGATGGAACTGGCTGCAGGTGCGAGAGCGAGAGATAGCGAGAGCCTGGGCCTTCGCCCTCTTCTCATGTTGCCCTGCCAAGCGAAGGCGAGCACGCTTCAGCTCCAAGTTCTTCGCTGCGACATCTCGGAGGAGCAGCTCATGCCAGCTCATGCCGGTTTCAGTGTGTCCAGTTCCTCCCCAGTCCCAGTCCTGGTGACTTCCCACTTCTCGTCCTCGCTCATCTCCTGAGGAGGCTTCCGTGCGCTCAGCCGACGTCTCCCAAGGCGGCGTCCTGAGACACGCTTGCCCGCCATATTTTGCCATAATCTCGTGTTATGTGATGGAGACGGCTTTGCGCTGGCGGCGTGGGAAAGGTGCCTCCCCCCTCTGCCTCCACAGTACGAACCTGCGACCTGCGGCTAGCTAGTTGCGCCGGCCCATGGCCCATGGCCTCTCCTTGAAAAGCAAAGCAGGCCTCCAGGACGTGGAGCCACGGCGGTTGCCCCCCTTCGCAGTTGTAAGAGCATCATGGTGACTTCAAGTAAGTGACCATGGGCCATCAAGGAATTCAATCGTAGCATAGGCTCGTGGGATCTTTTTTTAACCGCTGCTCTTGAGCACTCTGAGGGCAGAGGTTAGACTCTGTTAGACGCTTGCCTAGCGAGGTCCCGTCGTTTCCCTCTTCCACTTGGCGGGAGCGCTGGCCGATGCCATGCTGCCGGCACTCGACCGCCAGCTCTTCCTGAAGCCTGGAACCTGGAACCCCTCTGCATCAGACGAGATGCAGCAGACGCTAGGGAGACGCCTCTCTAGAGGTCTTATGGTGCCAAAGTCCACGGTCTGCGCCACCTTCTGCGTCTCCTAGGGGCCAGGGCCTCAAGCTGGGCCTCAGGGCCGCCGCTGCGGCTGCGCTGCTGAGAGGACGTGGCTCTGACCGTGCTCTTCTCTTCGACGTCCTCACTCTTCGGCGCTCCAGGTGAAGCGACTAGGGGGTCTCAGTGAGCTCAGTGCCATTTCGCGGAGGTCAAGGCAACTATGCCGCGGCCAACAGCACGCTCGATGCCTTCGCCGCCTTTGCAGACCGAGACCGAGGAGACCGTCTAGATAGCCCAGGAGGCGACGAGAGCCGCTGAGCCGCTTGCCGCCTGTCAGGCGCGTGCGTGTCCGTGCAGTGGGGGCCTTGGGCTCGGGCCTCGGTGGAAGAGGTGGCTTCAGGGCCCAAGTTTGTTGTGAGTCGAGATGCTACGACGCGAGTACGCACACCGAGGCCGAAGTGGGCATGGCGGTGCAAAAGGGCACCGTGCAGAGGGCCAAGGCCAGTGGCATCGGCTCGCTCAGCAACCCCCAAGGCCAGCTCGAGCTCGCTGAGCTCGAGTGCAGCCTGAAGAGCACTTTGCCTGGCTGAAAAAGCTCTGCCAAGAGGTATGGCCATTCTCGCCAGCGTCATTTGCCAAACTGCCTGGAGCTCGAAGCCCCGAAGCATCGCCTCGGACTCTGCAGACTCGCTGCTCGCGCTTTGCATTCGAGGGCGAGCCGCGGCACTGCCTGGTGGGCGCAGCTCATGTCCGTTGGCCCAAGTTCCTGCGCAGCGTCTTCAATGCCCGCAGCCCCAGGGAAGGAGCTTGAAGAAGAGATAACAGAACAGAAGAAAGCCAAGCCTCCGAGGCGACGCCGCCAGCCTCCTTGCTGGACCTGGCCGCCGAGGCCGCCAAGAGCACGGAGGGTGCCGCAGATGCAGGCGCGGCCGCACTGCAGAGCTGCAGAGCCGGCTTAGGGCTTCGGTGCATCCTTGCTCCACAGTTGCGGAGTGCAGGATCGGGCATCTCGGCAGAGCTGGCGGCGCTCGGGCCGGAAGAGCGGCGGCAGCGCTTGGAGGTTCTGGTGCAGCGCTTGGCCAGCGACGCTTGGCGGAGTCCTGTTCCGATTCCCTGTTTCCGTTTTGGTGGCACGTGTCCTTCGATCGAAGCACGTCCCCCTCCGTCACCCTAAGGATGTCGTGGGCGAAGACTTGTCAGGAGACGTGGAGCTCCTGGAGCCACACTCTCAGAGTCTCAGAGTCTCAGTCTCTGACTTTGCGAGTTTCCGATTCCCCGGTCCGCAGCAGAGGTCCGGCATGGACTCTTTATCTGGCGTGGAGTTCCGAAACAGGCTTCAGCAAGAGTGCTGGCCTCAGGCGTGGCAAAAGCAGAATCCATGAGAATCTTGGGCATTTTCAGGCTCGGTGGCATCCGACTGCCAAACTCTGCCGTCTTTGACTTTCCCACGGCCTGCCCTGCCTTTCCCTGCCTCTGCAATCCAAATTTGCCATGTGCCTGCGAGGCGAACATGCTTGCAGGTTTCATCGCTGGCCAGTTTTCGACGGGCCCGATGTCAGACGAGGCGCATCTCAGCCAGCCAGCATGTTCTTGATGCTTGCACGCAAAACCTGGTGCGAAGGCAGCCCCAACCGCACAAGTCACGGGCGAGTCGAAGATCTTGCAGCTGTTGAACAATAGGCAAAATGCCGGAGATTTAACAGTCATCGAAGCTTCCGTCCTAACCCGTGTCAGGATGGCTGGCCCGGGCCACCCACCGCTTTTCCTGGTGCCTGGCGCTGGGTTGCAGGAGACATCTTCGGGGGTTTTGGGATCCTCGGCCCCGCACACTTGGAATTTGGGGTCTCTGCAGGCCGCGGGCTTCCAAGCCTTGGCAAGCTTGCTTCCCGTGGCAACCTGGAGCGTCTCCTGGCCTCAGAGCCTGCCCAGGGAGAGGCAGCATGCAGTGACACGTTGCAGTCTTGAGTCGCTGTGCCCGCTGTGCCCGCTTGCGCTTGACTGCTGGGCATCTTGACATCCCTCCGCGAGTCTGTTAATCCTCACAGCTGTTGCTGAGCCACTGCCAGCATGGGCAGTCCCTGTCCACGCCCTTGGCAGAAGCTCAGGAGACGGCCATGGCTTCTCTGCAGTGCCTGCAGTGCCTGCAGTGCCTGTGTCATGGGTCTCATTTGTCTTGCTCTCTGCGGCAATGCCCAGGCCTTTGTGGCCCAAGCGCTTGGCCCGAACCCGGGCTTTGCTAAGCTGGAGCAGCTGGGCCACAGAGACGCTTCGAGCGTTACCGTCTCATCGGAATCCGCGGAGGCGGCGGCTTCTGCTTCTGGTGCCGGGGTGGCCTTGGCTGCGCCAGAGCGGTCCCGGTCGGTGCAGCTCTGGTCCGTGCTTGGCGTGGCTGCATACCTATCCTACGGCATAAAAAAGGTGGTGCCCATCGTACACCAGGGCCTCGGCAGCATCACCACACCCTGGCAGTGGCTTATGCTCGTGGCCACGTCCCTTGTGCAAAATTCATCATTCAGCGCGGTATAGTTTTTTCTTAATTCATCTTTCTTAATTCATCATTTCATCAAGTAAATGGCCTCTTCTTTGTCTTTCTACTCTTTGGCAGCCCCAGCCTCTCCACTGGCTTCCTTGCTTAGGCTTGGTTTCTTTGCCTACGTGGAGGGCTACAGGGGCTTCCAGAAGGGCTTCTGCCCGCGGGTCGTCAGCCGCGCCTGGGCCGTATCGGAGAAGTTCCCAGAGGTCTCAGCAAGGCCAGGCAGGCAGACGCGAAAGTACGCGAGTGGGGTGCTACGATTGAATTGGAGAATCAAGGTTTGTATCATTTGCTGCGGAGTGGAGACGCGAGAGGTCCCATGATTTGTCAGAAAGTTTCTGTTTATAGGACACTATAAAGTCATTAACCCCTGCCATGAACTTGCAGTCTATGCAGATGTGCCGCGCATGCAGTGGGATCTACGATATGCCCTTGTTCTGACGAGTAAGTTGAAGTGCTCCCTTGCTGTCTTGTCGCAGTAATGCAGGGACTTGCTGAAGCGGTACGGCGCAGCATACCTGGCCTCCTCAGTGTCTTTGTCCATCATCTCTTACACACTCTTCTATGAGCTTGTGAAGCGGGGCCTTGATGTCACTGGCGCTCTGGCGGCTATTGGCATCACCGTCGCAAACAGTAGGTACTACGGAGCAGCAGCCTTGGCTTATGCGCTGCACAAAGCAGCATCTCCCATCCGTTTTCCACCGACACTCCTCTTGACGCAGTTTGTGGCTCGGATGATGGGGAAGGATGTGTCAGCAACGCAGAGGGCCACAGCCACGGTCTTTCATAAGCTCTTCGCCCCAGCATTCTGCATCGGCTATTTCCACGGAACTCGAAAGCGGGTTATCTCCAGCTGGTGTGTGACCACCGTCATCTTCTTTGTCGTTTTCTTTGTGCGTAAGCTGGCCAACCCGTACCGTGCCATCCTCGACGCCGCGTGCTTAGACTGAAAGCTCGCTCGGAGTTATCGTGACCCCATGCATGGAGCATGTGCAGCATGCAGCCTTGACACTGAGGCTGGCGTCATCGTGGGACTCATGTGGGGGACGGTGTCAGTCCTCCTTTTGTTTGCCCGGTCCCTCCGAAAGGGCAAGCCTCCTCAGTTTGACCCGTGTCTGCCAGCCGATACGCCCTACCATCCAAACGCATTCTGAGAATTCAGTTATGCCTTTGGAGTGTGCTTTGAGCAGATCGCGCCGTAGTGTGAAATACCACAAACACGCATTGCCAGCGGGCAAAAAGTTTGCTGATGACTGGAGACTTAAGCGAGTGAAGTTCATTTTCATGCTGCCCCCATAACCCACTCTAATGCCACAGGTGGCCGGACTCTCTGGAAGCCCTAGCAGAATTGCTGCTGGCTGAGGTAGCGCAGACCCTCAAATGTGTATGATTGCTCATTGAGCTCATTACTTGGAGGTCCGGGCAGTGGTGGGCGCGTCGGAACCGTTGCTGCTGGCTGGACATTCCTTCGGCGCCACAGTTTGCTTGGAGATGGCCAGACAGGCGGAGGCGGCACCTGTCAAATTCAGGAGGGGTTGGGTTAGAGACTATTTCTTCTCTGCGAGCGGTTTCTTTGACAAGTGTGCGCTCAGCCGTGTGGCCTGCAATCTTCCCAGCATCAGTAGGTCTCTTCCCGGGGGGTTTGTTGAAGGTGTTCGCCCTCCCTGGCCATAACCATTCAGGCGAAGCTCGTGGAGATTTTTTTTGTGGTTAGGACCAAAGCTGCCTTCAGTACTTCCAAAGAAACAAGACGAAACAGAGCAGCTGCGTACAAGGTTCCAAAAGGTTTTACATTTCGCAAGCTACAGTAAGTCCTGGCTCGAGGTTTCTGCGCAGCCGTCCTCATAGTGAGCCCAACGCATACAAACAGATGCCTAGCGACTGTACATGATGCCGCACGGCGAGGATTGTTTATTTACATCATGGCATTTGCGCCCGACCTCGAACCTTTTGGCATTTTAGAGACCTCGACGGTAGTGGTCTCTGCACACATGTTGCAATCTGCGGGCACTTAAAGGTGTTTTTGGCCGTCGGTCCCAGCGGGCCATGGTTTTTTTTTCCAAGGTGTGGCTAGGCCCTGCCTGGGCCTGGAAGGTGTGGCCAAGGGACCCTCGGTCCTGTGGTCCTTTGGTCCTCTGGTCCGATGGTCTGGTGGTCCACTGATCTCTGGTCCGCTGATCCTCTGGTCTTCCGATCCGTCCGCTGGTCCGCTGGTCCCCCCTAACCCACCACCCCCGCCTGCCTAACTAAGCCAAGCATTGCCGGGTTTAAGACTGCCCCTGCTCTGCGCCATGCTCCAAACAGTCCATACTGCTCTGTGTCTTGCTATCTGAGGCCAACAGTGATGCCAGTACCACCAGGCGTGATGAGAACTGCTAGTGAGCATCCATGACAACGATGATGCGAGCAACTACATTTTGCTCGTGTGCCNGAGTGAGCGGTGGCATCCCTGACGACGATGATGCGTTTGAAGTATGCCTGGGGGGGAGGGGGCAAGCCGCCCCCTCCCCCCCAACCCCCCACCCGCGCTTAAGCCAAGCCAAGCCAAGCCCCAAGCCACCAAGCCAAGCCGCTTTTAAGACTGCCCCCATTTGCGCTCTGCACCATGCCTCGCCCCCTGGGAGGGGGCAAGCCGCCCCCTCCCCTCCAACCCCCCACCCCCGCTACCCTCGCTTTCTTTTTGGGTCGTGCAGGCGTGCTTTCAAGAACATCACACCATGAACAAGACTTGCACCAAACACAAATATTTTTTTAGAGCTTTTCAAAACTCATCATAGAGGCAGTCTGTTTCCAATTTCCAATTGGGGAGGCGCGTCCTCGTTTTTTTAAGCTGTGCAATATCGCTTCAGGTGTCGTCTTGCCGGCAAAGAAAGAACCCATATGAACCCTCTCAGAACCCGTCATAAAGACGTTGTGTTTGCAAATGGGGGCGGCTGCGCCCCAACCCCCCCCCGCTTTCTCTTTAAGCCGTGCAGGCTTGCTTTCAAAAACATCCCACCATGAACAAGACTTGCATCAAACACAAAACTGTTTTAGAGCTTTTCAAAACCCATCATAAGGGCATTCTGTTTGCAGTAGGGGGGTGCGTCATTGTTTTATGTCATATTATGCTATAGTATGTTATATTATATTATGTCCTGCTAAATCAGACGGAACCATATGAAAGTATATTATCTTCTAGTATATTGTATTTTCTTATGTCATATGAGAAAATGTTACATGATAATATATTATATTACATTTCATTATGCCATATAAAATTCTATATTATACCACATTTTTTAACGATATTATACTATATTGTTTTATATTGTACTATATTGTATTGTGTCATGTTAAATTATGTCACATTCCGTTACATTATATTAAGCTGCATAATATAGTTATTGTGTTCTATTTTTTATAGAGTGTATGTCGGCGTGGAGGCCTGCTTTTCTCGAGCAAAGAAGCATTTTCTTAAGGTTTTTTGGTAGAATTCCTGTAGAATTCTATCATATTTTGTTATATTGTGTTACATTGCAACAGCAACAACAAGAACAGCAATAACAATAATATTAACAAGAACAATAACATTAACAAGAACAATAAGAATAACAACAACAGCACCAACGGCAACAANAACAGCAATAACAATAATATTAACAAGAACAATAACATTAACAAGAACAATAAGAATAACAACAACAGCACCAACGGCAACAACAACCAAGGTAGCGTAGGTCTTCCTCACGAAAACGTTGGGAAATGGCACGAAATCCGGCCAAAATGTAAGGAAAGCAGTTTTTTCTCAACAAAACCCAAGGTAACGTGCGTTTTCCTAACGAAAACCTAAGGGAAATGGCACGAAAACCATCCAAGATGCAAGGAAAATAAGGTGTTCCCTCGAAAAACCAAGGAAATGTACGTTTCCTAACGAAAATCTAGGGAAATAGCACTCTAGGACTTTTCCCGAAACCCTGGAAATGGAACTTCCCCAATAGCTTGCTGCAAATCAAACCGAAACAAAGCTTGGCCACACCTTGGAAANAGCACTCTAGGACTTTTCCCGAAACCCTGGAAATGGAACTTCCCCAATAGCTTGCTGCAAATCAAACCGAAACAAAGCTTGGCCACACCTTGGAAAACAAACAGGTTGGCCACACCTTGAAAAAAAAACCCCTCCGCCGGCCCCAACGAATTGAATTTAGATGAACGCAGTCCTCGTGTGCAGCGAAGTAAAAGGGCACCCGGCGGAAGGTCATATTGCGTGCGGATCTGGAACTTGGCAGGCATCGGCTTTGATGAGACGCCTGCGACCGGTAAGCGGCAGGTTCGCGATCTGTTTGTTTCGACGGGCGGCGATCTGTGAGGCGTTGGGCGGTGGTGCAACAGGGGCAACTCGCGTGAGGAATGCGAGGGAGTGGGTACCTTCTCGTTGCGATCTGTGAACTCACGTACAAGCTGTGTCCTCAAGACTGATGCTTTGCAGCTGGGCAGTTCGTCTTCATCCAGTCTTGACGTACGTGTCAAACGTCGGGCACCGACGACGCATGCGAATCTGCCCACCGCGCATGACGCCGTTCCCACAACACAAGAACACAAGCTAATGCCAAACCAAATACAAAGTAAGGTCCAGAGGCCCATCAAGCAAACGCAGCAAGGAACTCAGGCTGGGTCAGCAGCTGCTGACGTGCTCGCGTCAGCTGGGTCGACAGCAACATCACGCATGCCGCACACGTAGATCTGAGAGCTGTTCTGCGACAAGGCAGAATGGGGCACCGGCATACAAAGTCAAACCATTCAGGAGCTCTTTGCGAGGTTGTTTGAGGAACATCCGCCACGAAGAGTGTGCCCTGCAACGCAAGTTGGGCTGGACTGGTAGATCCGAGGCTCACAGAATCCTGCACGTGATCCCACAAGCTCTTCGACATCAAAGCTTTAACAGCTCCAGCTGCTGGCTGTTGGATGACAGACCCGCGCGGCACAATGGCTTGAGCACTGGATGCGGGAGGCAAGCGAAGAGTGCCATCAGTAGACACGCGCATTGCCGAAGTCTTTTTGCCAGCAAGCGAAACTACAGGCCTACCCAACTTAAGTTCGGAACTGTACCTTCAAAACCTGTCCACGCTCAGTGGCCGTGAGATGGATGGCTTTCGCGGACTTTCGCGGTTGGCTGAGATTCCTCCTGTGCTGGAGGTTTGTTTTCAGTCGCCGGAGGCTGCACGGAGCCGATGGTGGATGCAGAAGGAAAGGCTTCGGAGGAGGACCGAGCCCGTCTGTACTGCCACAAACGCCTAAACAATTGACAGGGGCTTCCTGCCTTTGTCCGTGGCGTCGCCAACTTAGAGCGCCTGCATGACTCGTCTTCTGCCAGAGCTCGTTGGTGGCATTCCCGGCAGCGCTTCCGAATGTCCTGCTTAAAACCTACCAAGACTTGGTGACAGCTGCGTGCTTCGAGTAGCGCGGAAGACAAAAGATCATGAGTTTGAGCCTTGGCTTTGGTATCCGTCAAAGTTAGTTTTTTTGCTTCGCTCGGTCACCCCTACTACCCTACCCGGGGCATTCTTCAGGGCTGTCCTTCTAGTGTTGGGTTTCTTAATGGTTTGATGCTTCTTTGGGTTCGTAGGAGTAAGGCCTCCTCGACTAGCATTTGTCAATCGGTCTTTCTCGATGGCCGCGCTTTGTGCGCCGCCGCACGCCATGCTGCTCCTGAGGCCGACTTGTGCCGCCCACTGGTTTCTTCCCTCAAGCCTTCTGTGTTAACTACCGCCTTTCCACCAGTGCTGGCACTGTCGATGCTGCACCCCTGACAAAGGTCATCCAGACCAGATGCCGCCTGCTTTGTCTGCCAGCGCTTTACATCTTTTTGATCTGCAATCGTAGTTCTGAGCCTCATCTCCTGTTTCGGGCCGTGGACCACTGTGAAAGCTCGTACTTTGCAAGGTTGGTCTCGGTCCATATTGAAGCCATTGTTGGCCGCGTCGTCACGGGCCAGTTGCTTTTCTTCTCTGGTCCGCTTGGGCGCAGCCCCGCCTGCACACGTGTCGTGTGCTCGCTGCGGCACACGACACTCGCACTCTCCAGCGCAGGGACTTGCCTTGTACTGCCTGTTCCTGCGGGGACCCTCTGCCCACAAGAACTCACGTCACTTTCGGCTGCTCATTGCCCGGATGATGTTTGTCCCGGTCAGCACCGCTCCTCCGCGGATCGAGCATCGCCTTCTCGTGCCACTGGCGGCATCTGGGCTGACTTTTTTTCTTGGTACTTGCCTGAGGTCAGCGAGCCACGAACGAGAACGCATGGCAGGTGCCGGCTGTGTGCGCACCGGGTGAAGCATTACCATGTCAGAGGTTGTTTCAGGGTGGTTCCGGGTCTGGACCCTGTGTCTGCCGCCGCTTAGCGGTACGCGCTTCTAGTGTTTGCTCATGCTGCGCACATACTGAGCGTGCCGGTGTGTGTTTTTACTGACAACTCTGCCCTGGTTGATGGCTTCGGCGCCTACAAGCAGCATGAATGCACTCTTATCCCTGAGGGCTCTTCCGTGCATTGGGTGCCGGGGCATGGCCGACACGAAAAATGGACTTCTCGTGTGCCACTGGTGTCCACCCGACAGGCTCGCGCGCTCGGTGATCGCGCCGATGAGACGGCAGTGGCGGCGGTTGCTTCCGCGAAACCTGCTTTGGCCGCTGCAATGCGTGCTTGTCGTGTAGCAGGCAGTTAGCGAGGCCAAAACATGGCTGGCACGACGCCGTGGTCGCCCAGTCTCGTGTGAGTGCTCGCATGTGAGAAGTGTGATCGTCTTGAAGTCTTGAACGGCTGTTACCACGGCCGGTTGCCTGCAGCTGTGTTGATGTTCCCTCCATCCTTTTTTTCTTTCCACCTACGTCCACCGGGCAATCCTCTTGATGATGTGCTTTACACCCCCATGGCAAGCAGCACTTCCTGCTACGCTCCTCGCGCATAAGCCCTTGGACAAGATGGTGGGTTGCATGCGATTCTTCTCAATAGCCTCTCTACACTCTACTCTCTGATCCTCCACTTGGCTGACACTGGCTGACATTTGATGTGCAAGCGGAGAAAGGATTGTGTGAGCTGTTTGATTGCATTTGCAGTCCACGACGATTGCTTTGATGGATTCGGGCATTGCCGGCACAAGCATGCCACAAGCTACAGATTCTCAATCTGGCGTTTGTCCATCGCCTTTGAAATAACTCAGGTGGCACTGCGGGCCCAACTTTCAGCTAATCTGTGGGTGACTCCGAAATCCAAACCCCAGAGGCCTATCAACCATTGCACCATCACTCTGCCGCTGTGTCTGAATCGCCAGCAATCAAACCACCAGTTACCACCAACCATTCTTGATACAGAAGTGACCCTACATCTGAAGTGAGCTCCGCCAAAGCGGACGCCAGGCTTAAGTGCTTCTGAACTTAGGCGGTGGCTCTCCAGCTCTGGTGTTTGTACCATTGATGACAGTTTGTCATCCATCCCCGCCTCCTTGCCCACTAGGCTGAGACGCTGGAGAAGACACACCACCGGTTCCATCTGCGGGGCTCATCGCCTGTTGAAGGTGTTCGCCGTTAGCCGCCATAGCCAACTCCGTACAAGGTCCAGCTTTTGTTTACATTTTACAAGCCAGAACAATTCATGGCTCAAGAGGTTTTTTTGCATAGCCGTCCTCGGTAGTGAACCCAGTGCATACAAACAATGAGACTGTACATGCGGGCCTCACGGCAGGGCACAATTGCAGACTACCACCCATAACGTAAAATTACGTTCTACTACACGCTCGCTCTTGCATGGTTTTGCCATCGTAAGGTTTCGGATGTGGAATAAATCCCAAAATTTTTTGTACAGGGAAAGGAACGCAACACACACATTCTCGTACGCGCGTGCTCTTGCAATCGTCATGTCTCGGACGCTGAGATAATCCTTCTTAAACCTGATCTTCGAAAGGACAAGGAACCACGTTCTAGTGCGCACTTGCTCTTGCAATCGTAAGCTTCCGGATGCTGGGATAATCCCTAAACGTAAGCTTTGCGAAGGACACATAAAGACACAGAAAGAGAGCTTCGGCCCGGGGGGCCGAAGCTGTTGCTGTCGTGAGTCCATAGCTTGCTCACAACCGGACACGGACAGTGGCGTAGCGCTCTGCGCGCAGGGGTTGTGGGGTTCTGCCCCCATCGCCCGCAAGTAAGCAAACAGGCAAGAGAGAGAGTTTCGATAGTTATAGAGCCCAACATTTTCCCCGTGAAGGATCCTTAGTGAATCCCTGATTGTCCTCTATTTGTATTGTCCTCTTGCCCCCTGAATATTTTTTCGATCGCAAGTATATCTGGCCCAAAGGTGTTTATGTTAGAGCGGTGTTTAATTCGCGGAGGAGGAAATAACTTGAGATATGCTGGAATTCGGAACGCTTTCAGCAGGGCTCCTTACCAGCTCCGAACCTGCCCTGCTTTTGAAACACGGTCTGAAGAGAAGCTTCTAACTTCTCGAGCCGGTGTTTTCAGGCCTCGGCCCAAGCAGTTTCACTGGTGATGCTGCTGGACCCGCGGACGCTACTCCCCGTGGCAGCCGGCGCAGGCCCGGGGTAGAGCGGCTGGGGCAATTCGAAAGTCGAGACAAGTGCAAAAGGAGTGTGAGAGTGCACTTCAGCTCCAGTTGAGGAGCACAGAGCAAACGGAATGTTTTGGCAAGACCCACCCCGTGGGTTAGTGGCGTTTGACTCCGATTTGGGATTTAACCCCGGTGCTGTTTGCACGCAATGCTCGTGTGGGGTGCAGCAGGGTCTGTGCTGGCCTTCCGTGCCTGCGTGTGGGGACACCGGTTTGCGCTCTTGTCGGCAAGCAATCAAGCAAGCAAGCGGGAAGGAAAGAGGCTCCCGCAATGTCGTTCCACTGCATCGCACGCGTATGGACGCATTAAAGCATTTCCTGACATTCTTGGCTCAGGCGGCCTTTTCGACGAGTGTGGCATCCTGGAGACCGTGGCGATGCTTTCTCAAAGTGTTGCAGACGGTTCTCGCTATGCATCCGTAGTCGAGGACCCGGCTCAGCCGGTGCTTCCAACGGCGAATGTCGAACATGTTACTGTTGGTGCTTGCGTGATTGCTTGCCGGGAGGAATCCGCATCTGCCGAAGATCGGGAGGAAGCAGTGCGCCGGCTGCTAGGCTCGCCGCTGCGCTGCGTGCTGTGTTGGTCGGTTCCGATATGTCATAGAGGCCCACAAGTGGCACCGGTCTTGGAGCACATCCATGAGACATTCCGCTGGTATGCGGGGCTACTCGCGAGTGCTCGCCGCAAGCCCAGCAGCCCAGCAGGATTGCGAGTTGCTGCTGTCGACCTCGGAGCAAAGGATCCGAACTGTCAAAGGAGACGGCCCTGCGGGCCAGGCATTCAGCTGGTTTTGTAGATCTCTGTGGATCTTGACGACCTACCCTGCCAGGATGCTTTGGGTCAGAGCAGCAGGTCAAGCCGAGCGATCCGCCGAGGCGGAAGCCTTCGAATGTGTCCACGCGACATCCTGTTGCCAGAGTTTGAGGCCGACTCCACATCGGCGAAGGAGATCGTTCAGCGCGTCCAGGCATTGACACACAAGAGGAAGGGTTCGTGCCGTTGGGCTGGATTCCACTGGAAGCGCCAGGCCGAGATTTTCCAGGAAGATGAGGTGGTGGCCATGCACTTGAAATCAATGGGGGCTGGTGGAGAAGTGGCGGCGAAGGACTGGAGAACGGGATCCTGCAAAGAAGATCGTGGGTTCTTGGCCCTTGAGCCCCGCCCTGGCCAGGCCCCGGTTCTGGCTCGCGGAGATCATTTCGCCATGCTCCACGAGCCTCATGTCGCCGCACTGGCGATGCGGTCACTGCCTTGGCTTTGGTGCATTGCTTTGCGGCTTGTTGTACGATTGAGCTTCTCGCCAAAGCTCTCCCTTGCACAGGCTCTGCCATGCGATAGTGGAGGCCTCTGCGGTGCAGGACTAGCACAGAGGTCTGGCGGAACAGCTTTCAGATCTTGGCTTGAGGAGGATGCGGAGGACTTGACAAGTTAAGTCGGTGAGAAGCCAAGTCAGGTGAACAAAGTAGCGGCGTGGCGTCCAAGCCGCCCTTGCGGAAGGTGCGCTTGCAAAACAGGCGCAACCCGTTTCCTCACCCCCTCGACGCTCGACCTCACGGGCCTCATGGGCCTCACGTGCCTAGCCCGTCTCGCGACGCTCAAGCTCGACCCGGAGTTGCGCGAAAAGGCGCTACACCCGGAGGATGGCAGCGTCGAAAAGCTCGAGGAAAACTAGTCCGCCACTGCATGAAGCCCGAGCTTGAAGTCACTGAAGTCCTTGAGTCCTTGAGGTTGAGACCTTGAACGCCGACGAACGCCTCTTTGTCAGCGTCGAAGCTGAAGCAGCTGAGGCTGCTGCGCTCGAGGAGGCCCTGGCGGCCCAGCGCCGCGCCGAGCAGCTGGTGGCGGAGCTGCGGAACCAGCTGAGCCAGTGGCTCTCCGCTAACAGGTGGAACCGGGAGCGGCCGGGAATGGCGGAATTCTGGGGGCCGGGGCGCCGGGGCGCCGGTGTCGCAGGCAGACGATGGAGGTGGCTTTGCGAGGCTTCACGAAGCTGGCGTCCATCACCGGCCACAAGGCGGCGGGAGTGTGAGTGCAAACCGAGTCAGCCGACTCCGACTCGTCGGTGACTCGAAGGTGCCGCAAAGCGAGCTGAAGTTCATGCAGGCGGATGGCGGATGGCGCATTTCTCGCCACTGCACGATGTCCGCTATTGCCCGCTCAAGGGTGCCCTTGTAGTTGCAGGCCTTCGCCACAGCAGAACCCACACCGCTGGAGGCACCTTCGGCGAGGTGCACGGCAGACACCCAGCCAGCACAAGAAGCGTTGTGAGGTACTCAAGGCCATGAAGGAAGCCTCGCCCAAGTTCGAGGCCGTGCCGCATCGACACGCAGTCCGTTTTGCTTTGCATTGCTTCAGGTTTGGGTCAGCGAGGCCTTGGCCAAGTACGCCGCGAGCTTCGCCACGGATGGCACTCCAGCCCCGCCCGTGGAGGTGCCGACGAAGGCCCCGCTGGTAGGTAGCTTCTCCGGTTCTCCCCTTCGCTCCGCTGTCGCCGCTGTCGCCGCTGTCCGGCTGAGGAGCCGGAAGCGCCGGTGCCAGAAGCCAAGGAGGTGGTCTACAAAGGCACTGACACAGCATCACAAACTCGCATAACTGCACACTCCTACGCTCCTCCTTACGACCGAGCTGCTCTCAGGGGATCCCAAGGGGGTGCAGGACTGTCTCCCTTTCTGCCCTTTTTGGACCTTTCTTGTAGCGTCGGGAGCAACAAGCTTGTCATGGAGAGCTCCGTGCCGCGGCGCTGCACTACGTCACAGTGCTAGCTTTGTGTGATAATCCGGCATGAGTCTGTGAGTTAGAAAGTTGTGCCGTTCGTGGGTCCAGGAGCTGAAGCGCATCACGCAGAGGCAGCAGGTGATGCCGCTGTGTGCAATGCCATGTTGCTGCCAGCCTTTGACGAGCGATACGGGCACAAAGCTCCGTACCTCGTCCTTCCTGTAGGAGGAGATCTCCAAGCTGCTTCTCACCATCGACGAGCTGCGAAAGCGCATGGAGAACATCAAGGCAGGACGGGGGCCATGAAGTTCAAGGTGTTGCACCCTCAGCCACAAAGCCGCTGGGAGAGCCACGTGTCTGCCGAGGCCGCCGCTCAGTCTCTGTCTCTTTCCCCGTCGCCGCACTTTCTCTCCCTCGCACTCTCTCTGTCCGTCTCTCCCTCCCTCCCTCCCTCCCTCGCTCTCTCTCTCTCTCTCTCACTCTCTCTCTCCCTCCTTCTCTCTTTCCTCGTTCTCTCTTTCTCTCTTTCTGTCTTTCTGTCTTTCATTCTTTCGTTCGTTCTTTCTTCCTTTCTTTCTTTTTTTTTTTCTCTCTCTCTCTCTCTCCGTCTCTTTCTCTCTCTCGCTCTTTTTCTCCGTCTCTGTCTCTTAGTAGGTCTCTGTCGGTGTGTCGGCTCTTTTGTTAAGTTCGCATGCAGCACTCGCCGCTCGTCCGCTGTCAGGTCGTGTCGTTAGATGCCGGCCCCGGTGTTGCCGGCACAGTCGACAACATTATGGAGAAAGTTGGCCTGAAGGAGAATGGCAGGCGAAGTAAGCCGGGCATGCTTGAGCACGATGCGTTGTTCTGAGGACATCATGGAAGCAGGCTTGGCGCGGAATCCGCCGGTACTTAAAGGTGTTTTTGAGCGCCTTTACTCTGATGCCACGCAGCGCATCCAAAGGCAGACGGGGCCGGGGAAAATGGCGGTGGAGGCGGTGGTGCTCATGTGCTGCAGTTTTGCAGGTACGGCCTGATCCGGCAGCAGATGCTTCTGGCGAACAAGGCTTACGCGGCTGTGGTGGAGGCCGTCGCTTCCGAAGAGGTGCCGAGTCGCGGAAGACATTACCAAAGCGGCTTGGCTTAGCTTAGCTAGCACTTAGCCTTGCAGGACCAGCAGTGGCCTGATTTCGAGCGGCTAAACGACACCACGGACGCTACGATCAGGGGCATGTGGTGCGCCGGGCACGGGCACCGAAATTGAAACGGAAGCATCGCTGCGTGGAAGATCTTGGAAGGTACCACACAGAATACCTCTTCCGAAGCGCCTGTGAGTATGCCATGACGCAGGGTGTGGAGGTGCGGTGTTGCTTTTGCTTCACGTCGCTTGCGGTGCCGGACGCAGATTTGCCAGGCCACTCTGGTGAAAGCGCAGCAGAACTTGGTCTCGGAGTTTGAGGAGAAGGCTCGGGCACGGGACATTTCCGAAGCGGAAGAGAGATCTTGTGATCTTGTTCTCGGCTCTCGCAGTGCTCTCGCATCTTGAGCCATGTAAATGCAGGAAGCGGAGCCCTCGTCAGAGCAAGTGAAGTCGGTCACAGACATCTTGCGACCCCACTCCACTCAACTCCCTACCTTCGCCATCCTTCGCCTCTTTAGCCTTACAGCAAATGCAATGGCTCTTCTGCTTCCGGAAAAGCCGCTCCGAGAGCTCGAAGGTTTGAAAGGTTTGAAAGGGCGAGTCAGGGCTGGCCGGGCCCCAAGGAAGGCCCCCGGGGCCGAGGCCGAGGCCCCCTTGTTGGGGGGTTGCTGCGGCTTTGGTGGCGTCACGGTGCTTCCAGCACTGGGTGCGGCGGGTGCCTGGCCTGCCTGGCGGCTCCGGCGGCTCCGGCGGCTCCTCGGCTCTCCAAAGACACGCAAGACACGCTCCGCTGTCACAAGCGATGTTTACGTGGAACCGTGGAACCTCCCTAGGGCAAGTTCGGCGGCAGCGAGTCGCCGGTCACGCCTGCAGAAGGCTTCCGATGGTCGGAGGAGGCTTTCTTCGTTTTCACAGATCATTCGAGCCCAAAAGGTGGCGAAGCTTGCCGCTGAGAAGGCTCCGAACGTCGCTCGACTTAGGCGCGCTGCGTCGTTCTTCTGATCTGCCTGCTGCATGTCAGATGTCTTGACGTCTCTTCTTCACGTGTCCGGGACTGTTTGAAGGTTGGAAGGGTTGGAAGGCTTCCGCCACGACTTCTTCGAAGCCTTCTCCGAAGAGGCACGCTTTGCTCTACGGGCCACAAAGAATCGGTGCAACCGATGTGTTTGACAGTCTCAAGGATTGGATACAGAGTCATAGAGTGATCAAAGTCCTGCCGTGCACAGGACTTTCTGTGGAATGCTCTCAAAGATCCAGAGCGCACAGAGTCCATCCCTCAGATTCATAGTTCGGGCTTTGCTGTTTGCGACCCTAGCAGGAGAGCAGTCACGCGGTCCTTCAAGCTTGTGGTCAAGTGGCTGCCGGAAGAGGCTGACACCATTTGTCGACACGTCCACCGGCCGTTGAAACGTTGTTTAACGCGGGCCACCAGTTTTCTGGAGGCCCTCCACGAAGTGCAAAGGCTCCTTGTCGACTCTTCTTCGGCGCCGGCGCTGCTGCTTTCGGGTTTGCCGTTGGATTCGGAGATCCCTCCCACGCCGATGTTACCTGGCGACTTTCGCTTACCTGTGGCCGAGGCCGGGGCCTCAGACAGACGTAAAATAGACGTCTCTCCGTGTGGCCGTGTTACGTGTGTGTCAGGCCTGGCTGCTGGGCTTAGCTCGTTGCCTTGGTCTGCCATACGGTCTATTGGGGCCCGGAGCTTTGGAGTCGGCAGTAGACTCCTCTGACTTCACCAAACTTGTAGGTTTTACACTGAGAATGCCCGCGGCGGGCTTATCCGGGACATTGCGCCGAAGCCAGGCGCAACGTCTTGGGCCGGGTCATTCTTGTGTCTGCACGCCGCTGAGAAGGACTAGGAGGCATCAACCAGCCGCGCATCCAGCTGGGCTTCCACCGAGACGTTCCCAAGCAGCGGAGCCCAGCAAAGTTCTTTTCAGGATTTTCTGGGATTGTACATCCATCGAGGTGTGTTTCCGGTGCCGAGAGCGAGCCCGACGGCTTTATTCTTCTGGCAGCTCGCGGCGATCCACAGGTGATTTGCATCGTTCTGGGTTTGTTGCATTACCTAGACCTAGTGCACAAGAGCGTGTTGACGGCAGTTGCTGCCAGCACGGGGCGAAGACGCAGATTTGCTCCCACCGACGCCTGGCCGCGTGCTTGACACCTGACGAGCTGCAGGCGGAGTCGACCGCGGTTTGACATGTGCATCTCTGCACATTTGTGTGTGTGTGTCGACACAGACAAAAAAAGTTGTCCACTCCAATGCTTTACTGGTACCTCAGCCAACGAAGACTACCAGTGACAGGGTGTGGAAACGTACCTGCGAATCACGGGGTAAGGTGCACCTGGGTCTTCGTTACAGCTGGTGGCCCTCATGAGGACTTCCTGGGTCCGTCGTGGCAGGCGCCAATAGTTTTAAAAAGGACTGGCTCCCTCTGGTGTCCGAAAGCTTCATGCTTTCAAGATCCATCAAGCATGGCTTGATAAACAACAGGTGTATCCAGGTAGTTGCAATCTGGTCTTGCATTCGTTTATCGTGCTACCTGCGGCGGGGTAGCCCGTGCAGACTTCCTGTCAGGCTGATCCGGTTTCCATAGGTTTCCGTCGCGAAACCAATAAGATCCGAAGTGCGGTTCCGAAGGAAATCGCATCTGGATCTAACCAGTGTTGATGGTGCTTGTGTTCCTTGCTTCATGCCAGGTTTTATTGCAGGTCTCGATTTTGCAGACCCGATGGAACTACCGGCTTTACCATTCGCAGACCACGCTTTCAGAGTTGCTTTTTTCCGGACCCCAGCCTCAACCTGACGACAATAAGAGGCCAGGACTGCAGGAGGCCAGGACCCAAGCCTCAACATGACGACTGTGGGAGCCAGGACTGAAGTTTCACAACCGAAATATATATATATATATATATATATATATATCGAAGACTTGTAGAGAGCGCGGAGCGCAGAACTGCAAGCTGTAAACCGAACAGGGGCAGGAGGCCAAGACCCCAGCCTCACCGACGAAAAGAAGGCCAGGTTTCCAGCCTCATCTTGAAGACAATCAAAGGCCATGACCCAAGCCTCACAGACGACGACCGGAGGCCAGGACCCAGGCCTCAACACCTCAGACAGTAGGAGGCCAGGACCCAAGCCTCATCGCCCAAGTGGCTTTCTCTGTGATGCTGTTTGGCGACACAGACAAAAAATAAAGTTGTCCACTCCAATGTTTTAAGCAGCAGCGGGCTGAGGGCCGGTCACTGGTACCTCAGCCAACGAAGACTACCAGTGACAGGGTGTGGAAACGTACCTGCGAATCACGGGGTAAGGTGCACCTGGGTCTTCGTGACAGCTGGTGGCCCTCATGAGGACTTCCTGGGTCCGTCGTGGCAGGCGCCAATAGTTTCAAAAAGGACTGGCCAATAGTTTTAAAAGGACTGGCCCCCTGTGGTGTCCAGATTAGACTGGTGAACCGTGTGTCCTGATTGGTTCCGAAACCCCGAAAGCTTCATGCTTTCAAGATCCATCAAGCATGGCTTGATAAACAACAGGTCAATGGCTGCGCGATGGATACTCAAGTGTGTGTGTGTGTATGTGCGAGTGGGAGAGAGAGAGTGTGTGTGTGTGTGTGTGTGTGCGTGTGTGTGTGTTCAGCTACAGGCTCTTCGCCGCAGCCCCGTGCGAGTTGAGTGCGTCAGGAGAGGGACAGCAACGCTTTTGTTGCGACTTCTCTTAACCTTGTGGTAGCGGAGGCCGGGCGGAGTTTCTCCATATGGCCAGGCGTTTTATGCCGTCACCGGCTCCGAGGCGCCGCTGAAAGTGCCCCTATTAGGGCTGGGAAGATGAGTGTGCCAGAACGATCCCGAGATCACCTTTTTCTACATTCCAGATCACAAGGCAGCGTGAAGTCTCTTCAATTTCAAGTTGCCTTGTGACGACACGGAGGAGTTTTCATATCGGATAGTCAGTGACGACGCCGAGACCCAGGCAGTACAGCTCTTGAGTGGGTGTGGTCCAGATTGAATCCTTCTTGCAGGCAGCCTACTACCGGGCACTGGCAGCGGCTGCAGACACCTGCGACGATGTAGACTTGCAGGCACATCCTTCATTGGTGTCCTCTTCTGCTGTGCGCTGTCCTGGAAAGGCTGGGGATGCGCTGCTTATTGACAATGCCCGCTGCAACCATGCGCGAACGGCATTCGAGCCGCAACAGGAGCAGCGGGCATGGCTGTGCTTGTCATCATTGTCCCCACCAGCAGGATGGAACGGACCGGTGGCTGCTGAAGACCTTCGTTTCCGCAGGTTCGGGACTACCTGCGGCACCAAGATGGAATCGCATCATCGGCAGGTGGATGGCAGCGGCCAACATCTTCGGCTTCACTGGCCTGGCCGAGCTTGCTAGCAAAGCCCTAGGAAGCAAAAAGAGCTCCTTTGCTTTCCGACGGTTGCCCTTGGCCCTTCTTGCCCCCGCACCACGCGGAGCAGGTCGAGGAGAGCTTCAGCCCTGCGGCCCCGCGCCGGGAGAAGCCGCCAGGGTTTCGGGCCTCAAGATTTCCAATTGCTTCCAAGTGAAATGCGAAGCCGATCCGAGGCCTCCAAGACGTCAGGAGCGAGGCACAGCTGCGGCTGCGGTCGGCCTCTGTCAGATCTTCTGCTGCGCTCGCGCGCTCGAGGCATCAAAGAGGAAGCTTCAAGCCGGCGAGAGCTTCCCAGCAAGCGACGACCCGATGAGCCAACACCCTTCATGTCCCGGCCCTGCATACTGCAGTGGAAGGCAGATGTCACAGGGGAGGCGACTTTTTGCGTCGACTTCTGCAGGTCCTACATGGCAGCATTACGGGAGGTGCAGGGACAGCTGGCCAAGGAAGTGGTCCAAAGCGTACCCGAGAAGCCGCTGCCCTGGCGTGCCGCTCTTGCGAGCAAGCGAGAGGCTGCGAAGTCCACCGGTTCTTCTCGAGGCGGCCGACCCGCGCCAACCTCGACGAGTATCGAACCCTCAAGGACGCCTGCGACAGGCACACAGCAGAATTCAGATCAGAAGGGGCGGTGGCAGACGAAAGCGCAGCGGCTCGCGGCTCGCGCAAGGCCGAAACCCATTGCTTCGCCTACCTCCATGACAACCAGCCGCAGCCTGCCGGCCTTGCCCAAGACGCGTGGCCTGGGCCTGCACGGTGGCTTGCAGGACTTGTGATTTCCTCTTGTACTTGCATGGACGTGCAACACGCAATTTCCTCGAAGCGCGAGTGCGAGGAGCCAGAGGCAGTGCCGAGCCCACTCACGAAGGCCAGTGCGAGTATCTCCGAGTCTGCCGCCTGCCTGTCCGTCAGTCGGTCTGTCGGAAAATGTCCATCTACTATTTCTATCAAGCATCAAGGGTTATAGGCCAACAGAAGACATGCTTTGACTGCATTCCAAAACGACTCAAGTGGGTTCCATGAATGGGCTAGCTGCTACCTGCATCAATCTTCCAACCAAACAAAGAGAGGAAGCAAGATCCGAAAAAGCTCTGTACGAAAGCAGGTCTCTTGCAGCTATGATTTTGAGAATTGAAGAGCCGATGAAAGACAGAATGGGGGCTTCCAGAACTCTCTGGGAGGCCAAGATGGCCGCGACTATGATGACGTAGCAGCTTCCCTGCGCTCGTCTCACGTCTCACCCTCCCGGAGAGCACCCTCTCAAAGAGAGCAGGTGCTTGGAGAGACGGAAAAGGGCATTATCTGTGGGATCGGCAGCAACGCTGTTCGCATCAGGAGCGGTACATAGAATCCTGAGACGACATTCTGTGTGTGGCCTCTTTGCATGGTGCTGCGTTGATCGGTGATGGGTTGGTTTTGTCACAGGGAGGGCTTTTTAGCTGGGATTAGGCGGCTGAGGCTGTGACGCCATGGCGGCCATGGCGCCCAGCGGACGAAGGCTGGTTGCGCTCGTGCTTGCATCATCGGGGGGCGCCGCTTGACAGGCAGAGGCTCCTGGCAGTATTGGTGTTGGTCGTTGCGTCGGGGACTCAAGATTTCAAGGAGCATCTTGGTGTGGAACCTTGTGCTCTGACCGTTCAGGGCCTGTCTGTGGAGATGGGCCTTTGGTGACAGCTTCGTTGCTCCAAAGATCGGTAGCCGGCTACCGCCACGAGGTCTGCTGGGCGGCCGAGCGACTGTCGAATTTGACCTGCTTATCCGCTCAAGAGGTCCCCTTCGCGTGGCCCGCTTCGCAAGCGACAGCGCAGCTGAGGTGCTTTCGGGGCTTCGACTAAACTTGCTTCAGAGAAATTTACTGAATTTTTGAGGACTCCGTAGAAATCTCCGGCTTCTCCGGGTTCGTGGTCGGCCTCGCATTTCTGCCGCACACGTGCTACGCCCTCCTGACGGCCGTCAGCCTTGTGAGGCACTGTTGCAAAGGCATGGCATTCACACGGCTTGAGCACAGCGAAGCAAGGGGGGAGAGCTTCCCCTTCTTCGGCTTTGAGCTTCTTTCGAGCGTGGTCTCACTTGGCCGTCGCCCAAACAGCCAGAGGTACAGTCGTGCCCAGGTCAGGTTTCGGGCTTCCGAGGTTTGGTGGCTTGGTCCTTGGGCAGCTTTCTTCAACGTGGTCGAGGCACCTAAGCCGACGCCATCAGGCAGGGCGGAAGGGCAGCTGCCCGCTTCGACAGGACTTCCAGCTGGGCCCCTCGGCTTGCTGGGTCTCTCGGAGGGGCTCTCTTACCTGGTTGCACCTCGTCCCAAAACGACGCAGACTGAGAGTGCGCGGAGTTCTCCGCAAAACACTGAGAGAGGCATTGGCCCTCCTTGTAGCCACGGCTGCAGCCGGACTACGAGCAGGCCAGGGGTCGCGGGAAGAAGCGCATCTCACCCGTGCAGAGTGAACGAAAGCGATGCCCTCATTGCGGGTGCATCATGCTTGTGTTCAGAAGCTAGGCCAGGCTTTCTTGAGCTCCGGTGAACCTACGTGATCATTCTTCAGGACCTTCGCTGCCCAGCCTGAGCGTGCCCAATGTCAGCATACCGAAAGTCAGCCTTCCAACGTCGCTTCCGAAGGCCCATTGCATCATCCTATGAAACGGAATCGGAGAATAAGAAACATGGCCGGAGGGCATGGACGTGCCCTCCTTGAAGGCACGGTCCGTGCATGTGTGTGTGTGTGTCTCTGTGTCAGGGAGTGGTGCCCCACGTAGTCTGGCCTTGGCTTCCGATCGAAAGGTGCCTGATGTGAAGCTGCCAGACTTCAAAGCAAACCTGCCGGACGTGAAAGCACGGGGCATCTAGTAGAATGTAGCAGCACCGTCTTGCAGTTTTTGTTGTGCTCGTGCAGGTGCCCGGTTTCAAGGTTCCAGATGTCAAGGTGCCGGATGTCAAGATCCCGGATGTCAAGGTGCTCTGCGAAATGCTGGCCATCTGCGATCCATCTGCAAAATCGACCGACAAGGGGAAGACGGGACGAGAGTTCCGAGTTCCCCCCATCGCTGTTATAGCACATGACGCGACGCACGACGCGTGCAGGTGCCGAAACTCCCAGAGGCGCTGGCCGTGATGCGGTTGGACTCCACCTGGGCTTTCGCACTGCCGCACTGCGCTGTTCTTCGGAGGTGAAGCTTCCGAGTCCGAGTGCACCGAGCAAGGAGGAGAAGAAAGAGGCGGCCCCCTCCCTGCCCCGCCCGTGGCCGTACCGCCCCGCGGGGTGTCGACGCACCTCGAAGGCACCCAAAGCGCCTCCGCCTCCGCCACCGCCGGCCCCAAAGAAAGCCGAGGCAGGGCCTTGAAGCGAACATGGAACGGCGCGTGTACTCTCCGGATCCCGCATCGATCCGCGCGGTCACGCGGCTGAGGCCAAAGCCCCGGCCTCGGAATCCTCGGAGGACCTCTTTGCCTGAGAGTCGCTGCGTGCAGACGCAGACGCAGACCGGACCCCCACTGTAGCTCATTAGTTCTTTTTCGTCAGAGCCAGCCACGAGTCGAGAGCCCGAAAAGCAGTGCTGCGCTGCAGGGGACTATTTGAAAGCACAGCCGTTGAGCACGCTTTTGCACAGGGGTCTGCTAACGCTAAAGCGGCTCGAAGCCCCGCGACCGCTCTTAGTTGCGAAAAGTAAGAAGGCGGAAGGCCATGGGAAGGCCGCTTTGACAGTTCATCATGAGTCCATGGCACCTCCGCGTCCCCGTGCTAGGCTCTGATGGATTGCCATGGCCTGATGGCCTGGTCGTGGATTTGGATCTGGCTGCTGTCTCAAGGCCAAGGCGGCCAAGGCGGCCAAGGCCAAGACTGCCAAGATGAGGCCCATGGAGCCTTCGTCGGGCGGCATTCTCGGAGTTTCTCCCTCCCATCAGTCCCTTTCCTGCCTGGAGGTGTTCGGCGATGTGTTCGAGGTGTCCTTGCTACAAACATCACGGCACTTGAGCCGTATGCGCCGGGCTCCTAGAGACCAGAGCTGCCTCTCCGAGTCACCAAATGCGACTTCAGGAGCTTTGAAGCCGGAGCCGGAAGAGCCGGAAGAGGCTCCAAAAAAGCAGCTTCAAGGAGGGAGCAACTGACTTGAGAGCACCTTGCCTGAGACTTCCTGCAGCGGCTCCTTCCGGTTCTGCAGCGATGCGGAGATCCTCGAGCCGCATTCGGCGCGAAGACATGAAGTGTCAACGGGCGAAAGCGGCGAATGTGAGTGTGAACGCTGAGGCGCCGCGTTTGTGCCTACATCCCGGGATGCAACTGGCATCGTGAGAGCGCTTACGGAGGCTTCGTGCTTCGAGGCTTGGGCATGCTTGAGCTTGTTTCTCGGTGCAGTGCAGGCTGGTGCCTGGAGAACTCCAAACGCGGCGGTGCGCGTGCCTGTGCAGCGCTGGATGGTCCCCGATGTGCCGCCGAGCCTGGCTGCCGCTGGGAGCGCAGCTGGCCGGATGCTTTCTGTCGTGGGGACGGAGGCCGCTGGCAGAACCCAGGCGCCTGAGGCGGGGCCCCTGCGTTTTCACACCTTTAATTTACGGGGGCTCAGGCTGCAGCTTCACGAACGATGCTGAGGCGCCCGCTGCCCACCGCCGTCTGCATGTACATTATGTGCATCATAACATAATGGAGGCTTTTGTCAAGTCGAGCCGTACTGCAGGCCTGTATGGCGATGCCGGGCTGCAATTGGGAAGGGCGTAGCTCCTACGGCGGCTGGTGCTCCGGCGGATCTGGCGACGGTGAATGCGCCTTTGAGACCACTCAGACTTCCTGCGCGCGGCATGGGTGCACGTGGACCATGGCAGCTTAAGAGCCATCGCCCAAAATCCGACAAGAGAAAGCGACTTCGCTTTCCAGCTTCGAAGTCCTTGCAGTTTGAGACGCTGCCATGATTTGCCATACGCATCATGTGATCATGTGCTCTTCGCAGGCCCCATTTAGCTGGCTCACAAGAGGCCTGCAGAGCTGGACGTTTTTGTGCTTTTGAAGGAGGGGCCTTTCTCATGGCCATGGCGGGACGCTTGGGTCGCTGGCTCGCACGGAGGGCAAGGTGGGCCGGCTCGAGCAGCTCGAGCTCCGGCAGCTCGGAGCAGGCGCGAAATCAGGGGTGGAAGGCGGTGCCCAAGTTGTCGAAAGAATACAGGTGGCTCCGGCTTTTGGCTTGGGCTCGTGCGAGGGATGGCGGCGCCCGCTTCGACATTCGGCGCGGCCCGCGTGTGCGGCGGCTTTGCCCGCTGTCCTTGCCTGCCAGTGCCCTCTATACCCTCTGCCCAGCCCTGCAGGCTTTGAATAGGGTTTTCGGGGCACCTGCCGCAAGCAGGTACCTGGACGGACGCCGGTCCTCCTGCGAGGCGCTGGGAAGACAAGACCCGAAGGGAGATTTTGGCCCGGCGGCTCTCAGGGCGGCTCCAGCAGCTCCGGTGGCTCCAGCATCATCCGTTTCCGGGTGGACGTCGACCGACCCGGCCTCCTCAGCGAGGAGCCTTGAACTTGATCTGCAAGACTGCAAGATTCAGCAAGAACCGAAAGCAGGCCACGGAGGTCTTGAAGAAGCAGCAGGTGAACATCCGCGATGCCCGGATCTCTACTGAGGAGGGCTCGAAGCGGGCGACACACATCTACTTCGTCGAAGAGAGCGGGGAGAGGACAGCGAGAGGAGGCGGAGGCCTCTCGGAGGAGCGCCTCGCGGAGGCGGGGAATGCGGGGAACCGGCGGAGAGCGCCGCAGCTCGCCGCAGCTCCTCAAGGTCCGGGCGGCGCTGACGCAGCTGGCATCCGGGTCTTCGGCTCAGCTTCGGAACATCGGAGTTCGCCGCCGGCTTCCACGGAGGTCCTGCGAAGCCGAGCCTTGGCCGGTGTTCTCTTCGGAGGAAGTGGCCAAACACCAGACGCCTTCGAATGGGATCTGGGTGAGTTACAAGGAGAGCACTTGAGGAAAGCTTCAGCGTAATTTTTTGCTCTGCTGCTGTGTCGCGGGCACGCATCGTTTTCGCATACAATACTAACAGTTACTAACAATACTTGCCTTGTTTGCTTGAGTCAGGCTGCCCGAGGACGGATGGAGAGCTCAAGAATCGACAAAGTCTATGGGGCTTAGGGCCTAGGGAGCCAAATGCGTCAGCCGTCCCAAATCCAGCACCATAGCATTGTCAAGTGAGTCGAGATACAGAAGGTGCCAAGTTTGTTCCATGGAATCCTTTAAAGTCTTAAAGTGGGTAGAACTGTAGAACCGGAAGTTGAACCTGAGAACCCAAAGTCCAGAAAGTGGCAAGAATGGGGACTTACCAAGAACTCAGCAGTCGCCCACCACCTGTCTTCAGAAGTGCATAGTGCACATAGGACGGCGTCTATGACATCACGGACTTCGTCCAGAACCATCCCGGTGGCAAAGACAAGATCATGCTCGCCGCGGGCAAAGCCATCGACCCCTTCTGGTCGCTCGGTCGCTCAGAATCTTTTAGCAGCACAAAAGGAACGGAACCCCCCCTCCGCCTCTGCATGGCTCCGCCACCGCTTTGCTCGTTCTGTGAGGCGCATCTACCAGCAACACACAGGAAGAGGTGCGGGGTGCATGCAACCGCGCGATGAATGGGTCTGGGTTTCTTCGTATCAGCTCTGGAAGGCAACGCGCTGGAGCTGCTAGAGAGTATGAGGATCGGGGACCTCTCGGATCCTCCAGACACGACGAGGCTTCTTAGCATCGGGGGCAGTTTTTCATTTCTTATGGTGAATTTCTGCAGGACGGCCTCCGATCCCTATGACAGTGATCCAGAACGCCACCCTGGCCTCATCTTCCACAACAACAAGCCCTGCAATGCCCATCTGGCATGTCCTTGCTGACTCAGGTATGGCCACGATTCATCCACCGCAAACTTTGAGTGTCTGTCTTGGCTAGGCAGAGCTGCCTTCGGAGTTGATGATGGACTCCTGGCTGACGCCCAACCCGGTGTGGTCTCGTGGCTGGTGTATTTCGTATTCTCCTTCGAAATGGCATAGAGTCGTGGCTTTGCGTGAGGTTCATCCGCCACCATCACCCAGTGCCAGAGGTGAAGCCTGAAGATTACAGACTTTGCATTGAAGGACTGCTTGGGCCGCTGGGCCTTCCGACCGTTCGTGCCCTCTGGATGCCCTTCCTTCGTCTTGCGAGGCGTTGGCACGAAGGCCGTGACTTTGTGCCTGGAGGATTTGAAGAAGCGCTTCCTGAAACGCGAGGTGCAGAGTCGGTCCGAGTTCGCAGAACTGAGTTCCTCTCACTTTGTCTTTTCCTTGGTCCTTGTCAGGTGGTGGCGACTCTTCAGTGCGGAGGGAACCGGAGATCTGAACTGGATCAGATTGAGAAAACCTCTGGTATTCCTTGGGGCTTTGGGGCCATGTCTACAGCTCCTTGACGTGAACTTGTGCTCTGTCTGACTAAAAGCAGCACGATGAGTTCTTTGTCCTGTTGCGATTTCCTGAAGAGAGGCGCAGTGGGGCGGTGTTTACCTGCGGGAGGTGCCGTGCCAGTGAGAGCTTGTTGCCAACATAGAGAACTGCCTCTCATGACTGCGGGGCAGTAGAGCATGAACGCCAACTTCAATCAATGCAGACAGCATAGCTGATGATGCCGTAATTAGGGCAGGAATTCCCCACCAATTTAGGGGACTGAGCGAGGGTACGATCACAAACCTGTCAGCCCAGCAGAGATACGATCCACCTTGGCAGTACTGTTTGGATTTGGCGGACATGCCAACGATTTCTTGCGACAAGTTGAGAGGGCAAGTTCTGGCAAGTTCCGGCGCACTGTAGCCCAGCCTGCAGGTGTTGCAGCATTGTGCTGGTCTCAGCCATGAGAACGTCGAGGCCTTCGATGTGAAGCACGTGATCTTCAAGGGGATGGATGGCATGGAGGCGCCCTTCAGGCTGAAATAGCCGAACACTGCGTAGGATATCACATGCAGGCATCCATTCCGATCGAGAAAGCCCTGAGTCCTTACGGCGACGTCCTGTTGGCCTACGAGATGAATGGAGAAGCCCTGCCAAACGAGCACGGAGCACCGGTCCGCGTGATTGCCGCCCGTCGGATAGCTCGGAGAGCACAAACGGGTGCTGTTGCGTTGTCTGAGTCTCGCTTTCCTAAAATTTGCTTCAAGCTCAGGTGCCGGGAGTGGTCGGCGTGCGGAATGTGAAGTGGCTTGGCCGTGTTGTGGCCTCCACGGAGGAGGCCGAAGGGCCTTGGCAACGAGGCCTCGCCTACAAGGGCTTCTCGCCGATGGTCAAGGCAAGGGCTAAGGGTTGGGTAAGTTGGGTAGGAGAAGGGAGAGCACAATGTGGAAAGGAATCACACCCAAACGTAGAAACGCGTGTGGGAAGCAAGCAGGATGCGCACCTCAGCAGCGGTAGCAGGGATGGCAAGAGAGGTCTAACATATCGCGGCCATGGCACGTCTGCATTTGCATTTGTTAGTTTTGTACATATATATATATGTATAAATAATCTGTATATATATATATAGACATGTGTATCAATACTCTCTCTCTCTCTATATATATATACACATACATACATATACATATATACACATATACATATATACACGTATACATATATATATATATATATACAGATACATATACATATACATATACATATACATATACGTATACATACATATCCATGTGAAGGTGTGTATGTGTGTAAAAGTTGCAGACGCACCGCTCGAGACCTGGCAGACTCTTGCTGCTGTTTTTGTGCTTCCGTTGTGTCACCTGCGGCACGTGCTGGGGGGCACTGAGCACGTGCGGCAGCGGCTGTCTGCAGGAGCTGCAGGGCATCGACGTGGTGGGAGCCTGAGAGCCAGCGGCAGCCCGCTCAGCTGCCTCTCACGCTTTCAGCTCCTTGTCGCCCTCCGCGCTTTAGAGGAGAAGATTCCCTCGATGCACGAGCTGCCGGTGCAGTCTGCCATCGTCAGCCCGAAGCCTGGCAGTGTCACGGAGCTCGACGACCTGGAGGCGACCGCTTCGAGCAGCAGACTTCCCTTTTAGCCGCCTTGGCCCTTGGCCCCATTGGCCCCGCTCGTCAGTGTAGTGACTTAGTGGCTTTGAGCCGTATGACCTTCAGCCACATCAGTCTGCAACTCAACTCCTGCAGAACTGCAGTTGAGACTCTGAGACTCTGAGAGAGCTCGAACTCCCCGATACGCGAAAACATCCAGAAGTCCCGCACGTCACATCACAGAGGTCCTCAGGTCACCAAGTCTTGCCCGTCGGAGTGGGAGCATGTCGGTGCGCTACTCTCAATTCCTTTCTGAAGGTCAAGGGCTTCGCTTGGAGCGGTGGAGGTCGCGGCATCGTGCGTGTGGACGTGTCAATCGACGAGGGCAAGACCTGGATCACGGCAGAGCTCGCCGATGGCAAGGCGAGGCACTGAGGCACTGGAACTGAGTCCCCTTCCTTGGTGTTTTTTTTGGGGGTTTCACGGCCCATGAGTCATGAGGACCAATGCTACAATCGCGCATGGGCCTGGACCTTCTGGGAGGCTTCAGCCCGAAACTTGGAAAGAGCCGTGTCCTTTTCATCTCGCCCGGATTGGGTCTGCAAGGTTCCCGTTCCTGCGGAGCTGCAGGGCAAGGAGTTCACGGTGCTCTGCCGGGCTGTAGATTCCGCCTACAGCTGCTGGTCTCAAAGATCAGGCGATGATCAGGCGATGAGGCAAGAAAGTCTGGGCATGGCAGCTTCCATCACGATCCCAGGTACACAGCCAGAGCGGCCAGAACCCCTCTGGTGTCTTTGCTGCAAACGGCTGTGACTTCCGAACGCGACCTTCGACCCAGCCCTAGGAATCTGCGTGGCTTGAACTGCAACTGCTGGCATCGAGTGCCGGTCCGACACCAGGAGTAAGTTTGAAGTCGTTTGAAGTGAAGTCGGTGCCCTGAAGAGCAGGGCATGGGTGCCTCTAGTCAGTGTTTGTGAGTATAGTCGAGATTGCTCGAAGTTTGCCGAGTTAATGCAACTGAGCCTCAGCCTCGGTTTCTGACAGCCTTGTTCTCTGTTGTTGAGCTGGGGCCTTCCTGGGCTCTCCAGAACCGGCAAGGGTCGGTAATGTACAGCTGGACGCTGCCCTGTGCTTCAATCAAGAACTGCATTGAGCATCAGACCACGGCGATGGCAAAGAGCGCAGCTTTGGAGTCACTGCCGACCGCAGCATGTCATTGATCCCCGCTTTGGCCAGCTTTGGGAGCAAGCTTGGCCTGGCCAGATGATGGAAGTAGCACACGAGAAGCTGTGGCAAGGCTGGATTCCCCAAGCTTCCTGAGATTCCGCAGCATGAAACCAAGTCAAGTTGTCAAGGTCTTTGTCAGAGTTCCTCAGGGTTGATGTCGGCACTTTAGCCTGTGTACAGCCTGGATGTTGGCTCGCTCTCTTGGTGAACTCCAACTTCCGAGCGGCTAATCTGCAGAGATCCGAGGCATGCAGGCTCGTAGGCCCAGGTTCGGAAATTTGTTGTCTTGTGACGAGGCGACTCGAGCTGCAGTCCCTGCGGTCGTGGTTGCAGGGCTCGTGTCGGAGGCCTTGAACGAAGTCGACACCCGGCTGTGCCCACGACGCTGGCGCTGCGGCTCGGGCTCGTCGCGGGCGGAGGCTTTGCGTCGAGTCCTCAGCGTTCTTTCTTTGGCAGCGGAGCGCGATCTGCGCCTATGCGAGCCGAGGATTGCAAAGCACTTCACAGCCCGGCGGCCTCGGCTACGACCAGGGCTTCTTCTGGGGCCTTGCCGAACTGCGTGCAAAGCAGGCCAGGCCGGCCAGAGCCAAGAAAAAGATGCCGCAATCGAGACTTCAGCTCTTGAGTCTTGGCTTCAGGAGATTCTCCGACTTCGGACGTGCGAGTGGTCACTTACAATGTGCTGTCGCCAACACTGTGCTCCGCACGGCGATTCCCACACTGCAACGATCAGGAGCTGGCGCTTCCAGCGGGGTGACGTATAGGATAACACACGATGCTCTGCTGGTGTGTTTCGTCTTCGGAACTTTGGTCACGGATCGAGTTGCTTCTCGCCCCACGCCGATGTTCGGCCGTTCGTCGCGGGAAGATTCCCGGAGCTGTGCGAACAAGGGCACACGAGTTGAGCATCAGGTGGCAGGTTTCTTGTCGACACTAAGTGTCCTGAGCCATGCACACTTGGGTGGGCTGCAGAGAAGGCTTCTGAAGTCAAAGACATAACGCAACTGGTGCAGGACCTCGTGGAATCCGTCAGACTCTTGGAGGCACCTTGAGAGAAAATTGGTTTCGGAGCTCTACATTATGCGGCTGTCAAGGATGGCCGCGGCTGGTTGCGCAGAAGCGGCCTCGGAATTCGGTCGGTCATCGGCATCTGATGGCATCCATAGGCCATAGGCGACAGGTATCTCTGCATGTCCGCTCTGCTTTCCGCAAGCTGAGGTTGGATGCCGCACTGGCAGAAACGACTCCAACAGCCTCTCGCAAATGCAGACCTGCAGTATCTACTTCTGCAGCAGAATGGCGAATGGATGCATCTCAGATCTCAGGTCTTTTGCTTGCAAGAGGTGGACGAGCTCTGGGCCAGCAAGCTGCACAGCCACTTTCAGCGACGGGGTTGGCACTTTGCCCCTCGTCAACAGCCGACAGAGCCAGGTTCCGTGAAATCACGACACGTCAAGCCGTCAAGCCAAGGCATATGCCATGACGCCATTGACGCAACTTGACGAATCCGATCTATGAGCCATTCGTGTGACCCTTTACCCTTCCCCGTGATCTTCAGATGTTGATTACATGCATGAAATCTCAAGACAGTTCAAGGTATTTTCCGCCAATTGGAGTGGCTTTGGCCTTCCCAGGCGATCTCGAGCTGGAGGACGGTGGGCAGTGCTGTGGCCTTGAGATACCTGGTGGCCTGCCAGGAACTGCTGATGGTTCGGCCTGCTGCACAGCTGTGGCCGGGCTGCAATAGGACATGAGAGTGGCGAGCACTGCAGGCACTAGTGCCGCAGGAAACTGGCACCATCGCGCTCCCCCAGCACCCGGTGGCAGCGGTTCAAGGCTGTTGACTTCAGTTGTTTTGCTGTTGGACAATGCCAGTACATGGCCCATGGCCGACCCGGAGCCAGGATTGGATCCTTGATCACATGGTTCGGAACCGCACAGACGAGGTACAGGAGAGGGCAGATGCATAGGTGCGGCTCCTTCTTTCAAGTTCCTTTCAAGATTCCGTTAGGGTGCTGCCTGGACACTCGCAGCTCGGAAACAGCCGCTTGGCTGTGGCGCCGAAAGCACGCTAGAGAAAGGGAGAGTCTGGTCTGTGCTGCTGGCGAGAAGATGCGAGTCGGACTCCTTAAGTGATTATGGTTGAACATTGAAATGGAATGTGTAGCAATGTGGAGCCTGCCGTCCATTGGTGTGCAGCCTGCAACTTCGGCGTCCTTTGTGAGGAACAGGCTACTGGCAGCCAAGCTGAAGGCCAGAACCTTGGAGCGAGCTGTCCAGGGAGTGAAGGTGTTGAGCGCGGCTAAGGTGAAGTCCTTGGGATGCAGCTTCGTCGTTGCCACGTACCACATGCCCTGCTTATTTGACGAACCTTTGCAAAGGCTGGGTCTTCTGGGGCATCTGTGGCTGTCATGCTGTTGCAGCCGTTCTTGTTCAGGCAAGCAAAGGCCATCCATGCAGCGCTCGTACGCGATGCCCTGATGCTGCACTTCCCGGAGGCAATGGGAGAGCGTTTTGGGTGCAGAGTGGCGGGTGCGAGCCATCTATACTAGTGACAGACATTTCGACCGCCCTGGTCACCCACTTAGTCGCGATCTCCAGTCTCAGTCGAGGAGAAGTCGCTGGTCTTAGCCGGAGACTTCAACACGAAGCCAGAGGACGGTCGGACGGCGTACGGCGCTTGCAGTGCAGCACATGCTTCCAAGACACTCTGGACATGATTCGAGGACTCAGAACTGCAAGTTCTGACTGAAGGAGTGCTTGCGGAGTCGGATGTGCCTCAACGAAACCGGGCGCTTCACTCAGCTCCCAAGCCCAAGCCGAGAGACCCTGAGGTCGCATGGCCAGCGGCGCTGACCGACCAGGGACTCGACTTTGCACAATGGCAGGTGCCGAAGCCGAAGCTGAGCTGCTTGAAACGCTGCAAGCGGCAGCGTTTAGCATGGAAATGGAAAGCATGGAGAGTATGGAGAGGCTGGATCTGGATCTCTGCAGCTGCGCAGCGCCTATGCACAGCGGGGTGGCGAGCCGGTGCCTGCAACAACGAAGGGGTTGGGGATGCAGAAGTGAGGAAGTGCAGTGCCCCCCATGCAGGAGTACACCAACTACGCTTGGATTGAGGAGAGTCGAGTCCTTGGGGGCGCATGGGTTGAAAGCGAGCGAACAAACGAAGATTTCTTGCTAAGCGAAGCGCTGCTCTAATTTGACTCTTCGTAGTGAGTTAGTGGCTGAACATGCACAAGAGGGAATCCCGCAGTTTGTACAAACTGACAGGGTGAACCGGGCACGTCAGATTGAGCAGTCATGGAACAAGTCATGCGTTCGTCCGCCTGCCAATTAGCCAAGCCCATCAAATGAAGTAATGACATGAGTAATGATTGATCATGAGGTTTGCTGAGAGTGAGAGCACAGACGCTTCGATACATGTGTGCCGTCTCGCTCCCATCATGGAGGCCCGACGCCTTTTCGCGCGACTCTCGACTACATCTTCACTGCTGCGGCCGTAGAGGTGGCTTGAGTAGCGGAGGGCTTGCAATCTGGCAGACTGGTCGCCGCTGCAGGTGGTGGACGTCCACCGTCCTCCACTGGTGCCGCAGGGGGATCCTGTCTTTCCCACGGCTGAGAAGCTTGTCGGAAGTTCCATGTCAAAGAACCAATGATATCACTGATGATATCACATGATCCATGAGGCAGCCATCAGACCACGTCTTGCTCGCGGCAGACTTGTCCTTGTGAGACTTCGAAGAATCCTTGTGGCTCGGTGAGCTGCTGAAGGGACTGAAGGGTCTGTGGAGTGGCATATTTGGATCCCACACTGCAGTTTTGCTTATTGCTGCTCGTCTAGGAGTCCAGTAGCACTGGATTGGGTGCATGCATGTCACCGTGTAGTTTCAGCAAAGTCTGAATATCGCCAGCGCAAGCTGAAGCCCAAGCTCAGAAAGTGGCCCTAAATGATTTGGAAAGTCGACAGCAAAGGTCCAAAGACCCGTCACGAGCGGAGAAGCTCACGCGGAACACAAAAAGGCAGACCAGCGCAGTTTTTGTTGCTCTCGTGGCACCGTAAGCGTGTGCAGTTCCGAGAGCCTTCTCGCGCTCAAGAGGCCAGCTTCGTGACTCCGCATCTGCATCTCTTCTCGGGAAGCAGGGAAGCAGGGAGTCGAAGCCAATGGCTTGCAACAGTCGCGAGAAGTCCGACGCTCCGCCGCATTCCCCGCTTGCGATGTGCCTTGTGCTTCGCTCCCGACAAGCTCTGTAGCGACGAGGCAACTGTGGACTGTGGCAGTCCGTCGTATGGTGATTCCAGTATCTATAGCTATGTTATAACATCCATTGGTTCATTCTGGTTTCCTGAGGCTAAGGAGGACAGGACACGACAGGAATCCGGTTCGTGTTTTGCAGAGTGCCATCCGCGTCTTGGCGCGGGCACATTTGCACTGCACGATTGGACAAGCGTGAGCGCCGACTCCGCAGTTGCCTGATTGCCTGAGGCGCGGCCTCCGCTGCCCGACATGCCCTTACATGACGCGACCCGCCCTCCATATCCCTGCAGCTCGCACCGAGCAGATGCATGTTGCACTGACAAATACACCCGCTCGTTGATCCTCGGTTTCATGCGCCACCTCCGGCGTCTTGCTTCTCGAACACGTTATCGTCACGTCCGCGTGGCGGGAGGGTCGGTTGGCTAACATGAAGTTGCGCGGGTGACTGAGCCGTTGCTCTCGGCCAGTAGATCAACGCGATGATGCGCAAACCGTGGCATCGATGATCCAGGATATGAACCGGGAGGCTCACTCCACTATCCTGGTGTTGGTGGGCCCGCCATGTCCGGACTTTTCGCCCTACCGGACAACTCTTCAATTTCTTCTGCAGATTTTTTCGGTCCGTAGAGGAGATCCACACTTAGGAGACCTTCCACCTCCCGGTGGAGAACGTCATCATGAACAAGAAGGAGGACGTGGACTACTTCAGCAAAAAGGCCCTTCGAGCTGTGCCTGCGATGTTTTGTGCGTCGGATTTCCGGTTGTTCAGTAGACTGACCAAGGTTGTGGTGGACATGCGTAGATTTCACGAAGGTCCGAACCAACGCCGTTGCGAGCTCCGATGGCTTGTACATCGAGTCTCGGCCGTCGATGCATGTCACACATGCAGACGCAACCCAGAGGGTCGTTCGGCCTTGGCGAGTGCTACGACCCGATCGAGCGGGGTGTGCTCTTCTCCGGAAGGCTGCGGAGCATGGAAGCCAAGGCGTGCTGCAACGCGCAGCCGCTGCCCCCACGACCGGCTATCCCACCTGTGCTGGCCGCAGCGCGCCCGTGGCACGTGCACGGAACGGTGACGTGCGAAGTGTCGTCCCCCAGCAGCGTCATCCATACACATGTTGGCTGAGCCCTGTGCACCTCGTGCAGGCGTCCATCCAGTTGTCAGGTCGCCTGAGGTGTCTTCTGACCACAGAGATGTTCGTCGCCTTGGCATAAATGCTGCAGCTCTAGCTGAAAGTTGCAGTGAGGATTATGCCCGCAGCCGCACCACCAATGTGATCCGGACCTTCGCTCCGTGCGCTTATTGCACGCACACCTCTGGTTTAATGCTCACGAGGAGGTGGTCCAAACCGCGACTGCGACACAGACAACCACCGCAGTCTCCTCATCTACAACAGTAAGCGCCGACCTACCGGGTGCATGGTGAGACTGGTGGTTCCTTTAACGCCATGCCCACGCTTGACACCACGAAGCGTTTTTCTTCGAATGCGGACTTGCCGAACGGCACCCGCAGCATATAGAAACCGCTCACAGGCACATGGCGCAATCATTGCCCCTCGTGCATACCTTCGTGTCTTGATCTGCGAGCATTTTCGAAGCCCACTGTTGCAACAACGCTGTAGCTTGAGTGTGCTTGAGTACTGTACATGTGCCACGAACCACGTCATGAAAGGCATTTTGCATTCTCTGCGATGGTGTCAGAACGTGACGCTCGCCTAGATAGTGAAGTCTGAGTGAAGCAGTCTGATGCCATTGAAACGGGGTGGTGGCACAGCTGAGCGCCGGGCGTTCCTTTAGGCAAACCAGAAAACCGCCAAACCCAAATCCCATGCCCTACAAGTCCGGCAGATGAAAAGGTTTTCGTGCACATCGGGCTCCAATCAGGCGATCCCGGAGACCTCATACCAGGCCGCATGAAATCGCACAGCAGGCTGTACAAGACATGCGCATTACTTAGTGGAAGAAAGACATGGGACTACGTAGCACAGCCAGCAAGGTGTGCATTACATGTTGATCTCATTGGCCTATTTTGGCTAAGGCGGCGCAGTGTGTGCGGTGGAGGGCGTGGACAAGGGGCGGGAGCGCGATATCGGGTGCGCGGACGGTAGGGGCGGGAGCGCGATATCGGGTGTGCGGACGGTGCGCGGTGGAGGGCGTGGACAAGGGGCGGGAGTGCGATATCGGGTGCNGAGGCTCCAGGGCTCATACAGGGTCTTGCTTGGGCGTTTTGGTTTGTCGTAAGTCAGTGTGAAGGGAGGGGACAAGGGGCGGCAGCGCGGACGGTGCGCTGGAGGGCGGGGACAAGGGGCGGGAGCGCGATATCGGGTGCGCGGACGGTGCGCGGTGGAGGGCGTGGGAATCCTGCGGACTTCCATTCTGCCAGTATTCTCTTTGCCTGGGTTTTCGGGTTCCCGGCTTGACCTTGTTTCCCCCACACCTTTTTGGGGGTGCTCAAGCGACGCGCCGGCAGGCGGCGGCTGTTGGCGGGCGCCTGCGAGGAGCTCGTGCCAGCAGCCGCAGGGAGCTCAAGGAGGGAAGCAGCGGAGGCTCGCTGGGCAGCAACAGACAGCTTGGCCGCACGGGCTCGCACCAGCAGCCGGAGGAAGGTGGCGGCTTCCTCACTCCACTGGCCTCCAATCGCGATGCCGAAGACGACGAGGCGGCAGTGGCGTGCACGGAGCAGCTCGGGGTAAGTCTGCCGGCGTTTGCGCTGCGCTGCTCGGGCCAAAGCAACCCCAGGCTGTGTATCGGCTTCAGGATGCAGCAAGCCTTCATGCAAAAGCAGGGAGACAAGAGTAGCATCTACGGCGGGAGGCCATTGCACACGACCTTGATCCGCTTTTTTTTTTTCCCCCCTTGCGTCGCTGACGGGCACATCAATGTTCATGTCAGCGACGCGAACATTGCGTGCGACACGGCCTCCGGCTTTGCTCCAACGGTAAACGCAGCAGCCGACGAGGCAACAGGACCCGGAAGTGCGAGCTGGCGACGGTGACGTCATCCGAAGTTGGGAGGGGCTTTCAACACGCGGCCCGGCCTGGGAAAGCAGCAAGGCACGAGACGCTGGCGAAAGGTGAGCAAAGTGCGTCTCGAGCATGCGCTCATCACAGGACCGTCGCTGCCAGCCTCGAAGGAAGTCAGCAACATGCCCCGGCATCAGGAAGCACGGCAGGTCGCCGAGGGCGGCGCTCCAAGCCGGGGCACGGAAGCCTCGGCTGACAAGGTGCGACGCAGCTGCTGCTGCGACGACTCAGGGTCGGCGAGCAAAGCGAGGAACCGCTCAGCTGCTGCAGGCGCGCAGTCCCGGAGCACAGGCAGTGTGTCGAACCAGGAAGCCCAGTAAGCAGCGTGTCTGTCAAGGGCGGCCTCCCTCAGACCCAACCCCCGGCTTTGGCAGACAGGCGGTGCGTGCAGCAGCCTGAGGCAGCGGGGTATCCGCAAAGCCGAGCAGGTCAGACAGGCATCTTTGAACTGCGCCGTCGTGCGCTGCAGTAAAGGGCAACGTGGGGGCTGGTAGGCATACGCAGCAGCGCAACAGGAGCCAGGCGGCCTGCACCGGGATGCGCTTGAGGAGCCTGTCGTGCTCAGCGCACTCAAGCTCGCGCTGCACGAATGCCTCGCTCCCAAACGCCTAAGACAACGAGGCCCTGTTGGTCAGGGGGTAGGGGCCCGTCGCCTGTCCACACGACCGCGCCATGCATGTCTGTTATGCCTGGCGGCTCCTCCCCAGCCGCATTGCTTTTGTTTTGTGTATTGGCCAGAATGTCGCTGCCATGGACAGCAGAATGAAACAGGGATAGTGCAGGTTTCATCGTCATGTGGCGTTACACGCGAGCACAGCGAAGAGGCTGGAATCCGTTGGGTTTCGTAAATTTTTTTGCCGGTACCGCAAGTACACTTGGCGCTCTGGCTTTGGACCCTGCACTCCCCATTTTCACGCAGCCAACTCAAGTGTTTTGCGAAGCTTTCTGTGATAAATATCCCAGTTTTGTTGAAACGCGGCCCGCCGCGGCAGTCCTAGGCGCAGGACCTTCACGACTGATTCCATCAGCCCCTTGACTTCCTCTGCCATGTGTGTCCATCACTCCAATTGCTCCAAGCAGAGGCGGACCCTTTGCCTTTCCAGCGTACTTCCTGCAGCAACTGCGTGCAATAGAAAAAGAAGAAACGAGAGACTCTTCGTAGCAACCGGCTCCATATTCGCAAGCCAGCCAACGCCAAGGCTAGAGATCTTGCTTTGGCGGGACGTGAGCTCGTGCGAGCAGGGTGGCGGCATCCGCGAGCAACTCCATGGCTTCAGTATGCTGGAGCAGCATCTTCAAATGCTCTGCCCGCATGCCCGATAGGCCCGCGGCACCCCCGCGCTTTGCCTCGCGCAACGCAGTGGCCACCGATCCGGCTGCAAGCTGGACCTGGCGCTCGGGTTCATATGCCAGGAGTTCGGCCGGTATTGGCGAGCGTGGTTGCGGAGGTCGCCGCTCGGGATCGGTGAGCGCCCGCCACGTGGCCTCCGTGCCTGGTGCGAGCTCCGCAGCTGTCAGCACTTGGCGGGCTCGTGAAAGCTCGCCCTGGCGGACTTTTGCGCATGCGTTGTGCCGTTTTCGCTCAGAAACCTCGTCGGGCGGCAACTCCTGCTTGTGGGCCGAGGAACGCTGCCGGGACGGTCTGGCACTGCGGATGAGCTGGGTCCACTCGCCTCGCTGGAAGGCCGCAGCGCGGCTGAGCAATTCGGCGCGACCTTGCGAGCCTTGTTGCGTCGCCCGCGTCAGCAACATACATGGCACGAGCAGGAACAACTTCCAGGCCCGGGCCGCTCGAGCTGCATTGGCCTGGCTGGCGGCAGGGCCTGCAGCGGCGGCCGCGCGAAGCTCGCTTATAGTGCTTGCGTAAAAGCGCTTCGCACCGCTCCGCGCATGAAAGGCGGCGCATCCTGCAGCGTCGGCGCGGGGTGTCGGAACTCTTCTGCAAGGTCGCCGGCATCAAGCTGTTCCCACTGGCCGGGAGATGCTAGCGCCTGGGCTGGGCACTCCGGGACTTGCGTGTGCGCGCTGTCACTGTCGTTGTGGTGTTCGGCGGCAGCGACAACCGTGGGCTCCGTGCGGGGTCGGCGCCGGCGAGGCTGGCGGCNGGCGGGGACCGGGAGCCGGTGGGGAAGCGCGAAGGTCATCCGCGAACGTCTCGGCCGCTGCGGCCCCCGCCGCGCCAGCGTATGCTTCCAGCAGAGTCGCTTGGACGGGGGGCGTCTGGCAGTGCCTGTAGCGATGTGACGAAAGCCGCGTCTGCTGCCAGAATGCGCGGTTGTGCCTCGCCATTTTCATGTGCCTCGCAGGCCAGTGCGCCGTGTAGGAGCCGCACGAGGCCGGCCGGCTCCACCGGCGGCGCTTGGCGCAGCGTCTCTGCTAGGTTGTCGAACCGAGTCCCTCCTTGGTTGGGCAAAGAACGCCACGCTGCCTCGCTCAGGTTCCCAGTCGCGGCATGTAACAACGGCACGAACAGCCACGAGTTGCGTTCACCTGGCAGGGAGCTCGGTGGCCGGGCATCGTGCCAACGGAGTGTGATGGGGCAGGCTGTTGGCGAGTGTGGCGGCGTAAACCCGGGGGTTGCTTCCTCAACTAGCGTTGGGGCCGCCTCGCCCGGTCGACCAGACTGGCGCGGGCTCGCGACCGGCGATGCGAACGGTGTGGGGGAGCCATCATCGCGCGCCGACCTGGACTGCCTGTTCGGGCCGGCGGCGGCGACGCGCATGCTGCGGCGGCGCTGAGTGTGTCTGACAGCGTCTCAGCGTCTGACGCGGGTTGCGGCGCCCCGACCAGGTGGAGGCCACGTAACGCCTCCAAAGCTCTGCTCCGGTGGGGCTGGGCGGGTTGACCTGGGGGCGACCCGCGTCTGTGGTTGGCGGGTCCGGGGTGGGATGCCTCCCCGACCTGCCAGCCCCTGTAAGGATCAGCGGCGTGTCGAGGGACTCGCAGGCTAACGGCGGGATGCAAAGCATTGGACAACAAGCGCTGCCGACTAACACGTATGCACCCCGAACCCCTCCCACACGCACGAGCACTTTTTTGGCGCACTATGCTCTTTTGGCTCAAGCCATTTTGGCTCAAGGCTCAAGCCTGGGCCTACGAAAGGGGGCCGTGCTCTGTTACTGCTTTGTTGGGGCAATGTCTGAACTGACTCCACCCGCTCGCGTGGGTAAGAGACGAACCGTGTCCCCTCTACATGAAATGGATGGGGCCGCGGAGGGTTCTCCTTGTTCGACACCCGAGTTGCAGAGTACCGATAGCCGTGTTTCCATGGAGGGTTTGGCGAATGTNAAGAGACGAACCGTGTCCCCTCTACATGAAATGGATGGGGCCGCGGAGGGTTCTCCTTGTTCGACACCCGAGTTGCAGAGTACCGATAGCCGTGTTTCCATGGAGGGTTTGGCGAATGTGATCAGGGCAGAAATCCAAGCTGGGTTGGCTCCGATTCAGACGAAGATGAACACGTTGCAGAGCAGCGTCGACAATCGTTTGGAGCAACTTGATAAAATGGTGTGTGGTCAGGGGGTACGGATTGAGAAGTTAGAGACAGTTCTTCAAAATATCTTGGCCAATGAGAACACGCAAAACAAGTCCACCAATACCCAACTGGATCACATGCAGCAGCAGCTGGATCAGCTCCAGTCACGAGTTGATGCCTTCAACACGACTTCATCTTCACCGACGACGCCTACAGACATAAGTTGCACCATGGTCGTGGGAGGGTTGCAGCATCTTGCAACTTTGCATGCAGCGACACAATGGCTATCAGACAAACTAAGTGCTTTGCAGGGACCTATGCACCAAGGCACGTACATCAAGTCAACTACGTTTAACGGACTGGTGTTCGCCAAGTTTGCCTCCAAGCTAGAACGGGACACAGCTGTGGCCTTGCTACGCAGCGTCAAATTCAACGAAGGCGACCAAACAGTGTGGGCGACACAGGATCTCCCTCCCAACGT